>WPIO01000130.1:242500-487500 GCA_009760855.2 Cristatella mucedo
AACAACGAGCACGGGCGGTCGTACTGGATTGTCTGAAAAACCGCACCCGGACTTACAGCAATAGGGGCCGCGTTCGATAAAAACCAAGTCGGCGGCGGTAAGCAATTGAACGTCTATTCACGAGTGCATTTTTATGGTCGATCAGCAGGGCTCCTTGGAGTTGAAGGTAGATCGTGGTCAGGTACGCACGGATTCGCAGAGACGGCACGCGACCAAAGAAAACCCCAGGCTGTATGAGAGACTACATCTTCTGCTAGCTCTTTACCATGGGAAGGTAGAGGTCCAATCAGATTCCATGCTTTCTTCGCCGAGATCTCAGTCGCTGGATCGGCCGAGAAACAGAGTACGTTTAGGCACTCTAAATACGGCACCAAAAAGTATTGAAAATTGGCACAGCACTTAGCAGAGATTCAATTGAAAGCTGTCAGTCCCCAAAGATATGCCTCGAAAAACCCGAGGTGCCTATTGCCTATCAACATTCAGCAGTAAAAAAAATATCGCTCATTTTGATTACAACTTAAGAGAACTTACTCTGCATGTATCCAGATGGTTCACATACGCCGAGGGGCTCGATCCCATGACCTTGGTTCTCCGCCCTGGTTTGGCCCAGGGGTTAAGGTGCTCGCCTTTGATGACCGAGGTAAAGGTGGATGCATTCGATGACTGAGGTCTTGGTCTCAAGCCCTGCGGCATACTATGTTCTCTTAAGATGCCATGCGAATTTTCGGCGGTGAAAGTCGGCCCCTGACCCCTGGGCCGAACCAGCATTCATCGAGGACGCCGACCCGAGGGCTCCGACACGCATAGGCAAGCCAGACAGCCTTCACTTGCACAAGCAACTTTAGTGACTTCCAATCCAACGTCCACAAAGCGCGGCACAGCTGGGTCGGCCGGATGGGCCGCAGCACTTCCGACATCAGTATTCCGACAGTATTCCGACACCAGTAGTGCCTACACGATCTGCCCGATCTGGTCAAGTCTATTTCCGATCTCGCCGTGAGAATTTTCACGTTCTTGGCCGCCTGTCCAGTTGCGACCGCGCGGCCGCGCATACGCACATCTCACCTTCCAGACAATCAACATCCCCGCCTGACAGACACTAAGGGAGCCGCTGCCTCGTTTTGCCAGATGATTGTAAATAGGCCCAGAAGGCGCGGTCGGGGCTTTTGTACTATATTCGCAAAACATCGACTAACTCGTAAAGAAATTCTTTAACTCGTATATTATGCAGAGGACCCTCCTATGCCTAAATGCATTATGAGTATATTTGGAATTAGACAGAGCGTTCGTATGCACTTCTATGCACAAGTGGGCATGCTTGTGAGGGTGTTTATGTGTGAGTAGATGGTGGAGAGGGAGGTTAGGAGAGAGAGAGAGAGAGAGAGAGAGAGAGAGAGAGAGAGAGAGAGAGAGAGAGAGAGAGAGAGAGAGAGGGGGGGAGATGGGGGTAAGTAGAATAGATAAATAGGCAGGTAGACAAGAGAGAAGAGAGGAGGGAGAGAGAAAGAGAATGAGAGAGGGCGACACAGAGAGAGAGAGAGAGAGAGAGAGAGAGAGAGAGAGAGAGAGAGAGAGAGAGAGAGAGAGAGAGAGAGAGAGAGAGAGAGAGAGAGAGAGAGAGAGAGAGAGAGAGAGAGAGAGTGAGTGAGTGAGTAAAAGAGGGAGAGAAGGAACGAGGTACATAGACAGACACAAAGAAGATAGACGTGAGGGAGACAGAAAAGAGACAAGAAAGAGACAACAGAAGGGCAGAAGAGAGAGAAGAGGGCTATAAAAAGCAAAAGAGAAAGAGAAGAGAGGAGTGGGAGTCGGACGAGTGTCAAGAGAGACAAAAAGAGAGATTGAAGAGAGAGAGAGAGAGGGAGAAAGAGAGAGAGAGATGGTGAGAAGGAGAGAACATTTCTGAATGTAATCTCACGATTAGACCACGACTCGCGATCAGCTGGGATCAAATGCCTGATCAGCTGGGCGCTTCCGGATAATAATATTGCACTTGATTGCACTTGATAAAGCGCCCTCAGAGAACTTAATCTCTTTCTAGGCGCTTTACATTTGCTGCAAAGTGATACGCAATAGAATAGTAAGTAAAATCATGCTTGAAAAACAAACAAAATGAATAACATGGTTAGGGGTGACATGCACATGGTCAGCATGCAAATGTGGTTAGTGGCAGCATGAACAGTGTCAGCACGCATAAGCACATCGAGGACGAATCACAAGGACCCACTAAATGCTGTCCTAAATAGGTATGTTTTTAAGTTTCTTTTAAATGTGGTCAGGTCAGGGGATGTTCTGATGCAGGTCGGGAGGGACTTCCAGGCTGTGGGAGGATACGAGCTAAATGCACGGTCTCCAAAGGATTTAAGGTTTGTACGAGGTATTTCTAGACTGTTGGATTACGAAAAGCAGTGGGAGACTCCAGTGTGTTGACGTGAATGGACAAAGATCATCTGAAGTACCTCTAAAATATGGAGTACCTCAGGGCTCTGTGCTAGGTCCGGTCCTTTTCACCGTTTGTACTCTCCCTCTCGCTGATGTGATTGCCAAGCACAATCTAGGCTTTCACTTCTATGCGGATGACACTCAGTTGCACCTTTGCTTTGATCCCTCCCAGCCTTCGAGCACCTCAAATTCTCTCAACTCACTTGCTGCATGCATTGATGACATCCGATCATGGATGGCAGCTAATTTTCTAAAACTAAACGATGATAAAACTAACTTACTAGTTATGGGCAAACCTAGTGTTATTCAGAAATTGGAAAGGCTGACTTTCAAAATTGGCTCTGCCAGCATATCTCCAGTTGCATCAGCTCGAAATCTAGGTGTCATATTCGAAAGCGACCTCTCATTAGACGACCATATCAGCTCCACAGTCAAATCTGCCTATTTTCAGCTTCATAAAATTGCTCAAATTCAGGCTTGTTTAGATAAGGATACCACGTCTAAGTTGGTCCATGCATTTGTGACATCTCGTCTCGACTTCTGCAACTCACTGCTTACTGGTCTACCAGCATGTGCGATCAGGCGATTGCAGCTGGTGCAAAACTCTGCAGCTAGGCTTGTCTGTCGTGAGCGTTGCAGTTGCCACATTACTCCACTTCTTGCCGACCTGCACTGGCTACCAGTCAAGCAACGGATTGACTTCAAGGTTTTGTCGCTCACTTTTAGGTCCCTTCATTCTATGGCTCCAGCCTATCTCTCCGACATACTCCCCCATCAGGCCAAGCATCGTACCACCCGCTTTTCGGAATCCAACAGTCTAGAAATACCTCGTACAAACCTCAAATCCTTTGGAGACCGTGCATTTAGTTCGTATGCTCCCAAAGCCTGGAACTCCCTCCCGACCTTCGTCAGAACATCCCCTGACCTGACCGCATTTAAAAGGAACTTAAAAACACCTATTTAGGACAGCATTTAGTGGGTCCCTGTGATTCGTCCGTCACGTGCTTATGCGTGCTGACACTGTTCATGCTGCCACTAACCACATTTGCATGCTGACCATGTGCATGTCACCCCTAACCATGTTATTCATTTTGTTTGTTTTTCAAGCATGATTTTACTTACCATTCAATTGCATTTCCCTTTGCAGCAAATGCAAAGCGCCTAGAAAGAGATTAAGTTCTCTGAGGGCGCTTTATCAAGTGCATTATTATTATTATTATTATTATTATTATTACTACATTTGCATTGGGATGGCAACTATCTAAAACTTGGCGATTGTAAGACCAACTCAATAGTTACGGCAGGTCTACTTTCATCCAAAAGTTGGAATATCACACATTCAAGATTGGTTCGCCTAGCATCACTATCGTGATGTCTTACAAAAATCAAGGCACGCTCTTTGAAAACTACTTGAACAGGACAAGCACATAGCCTTCACTGTCAAGTGAAGTTACTTTCAGTACTTTCAGCTATGGAACATAGTAAAAATTCAGTGCCTGCTTAGGCAAGAGTAAGCCAGCCAAACTAGGGCATTCATTTGTGTCATCACAAATCGAACACTGCAATAGCCTTTATTCAAGACTTCCGGCATGCTCCCTTAATTGCCTGCAACTGGTTAGGAACTCAGCAGTACGCCTGGTCAGTCATTCGACCTCCTAGCTCCTACTATGTGCTCTCGCACCACCGGGTCTTCGGCTTCCAGTTGTCTTGCCGTTTGCATGACTGTGTAAGCATGACACCTGCATTGCTTGGTTATTACTTCTCCTGCAGCAAGCTGCAGAGCACCTGGATAGAGATTTGGTTCTCTTGGGGCACTACATATAAGACTTGTTATTATTGTTATTCTTATTAAGTCATATAGACAAAAAAGAGATAGGCAAATATCGGCTGCAAACACCCTTGATGTGAGGTCATTCATCTCTCATGTTTGCTTCTGATTTTCTGGTTGACTCAGCCTTGAAGTAGCTGCGCAGAGTGGAGTCTAAGGTCCAGTCGACGAAGTGATCAATCGGTTTGACAATACAAGGTATAGCAGCAAGCCCAATGGCAGTCACACACCACTTCCTCGTAAGTAATGGCACAGAAGGGGCAAGGCGTCGCAAGCCTAAGCCTGAAGCCCAGCACAGACGGTTGATTGTGAATCCAGGAATAATCACCGAGGCAAAGCCCTGCCATAGCATCGTGTCCAGCATGACCTCGGCAATTCTTCTTTTTCCCTGCTTGGTAATTTCCCCACGGTCAGTGTTGTCAGTGGCTGTACGTTGTTTCTCCTGCAAACCGAAATATGCACGACTAAGGCGTGGTGCCTGGCTGAAAAATGGCAGCTCTGTCCTTTGTTCTGTTCATCACTGCTTTTAGCCACTTGCCCTGAGCCTGGCATCGTTGCCCTTAGAAAAGACATCAGCAAACATGTACGCTATGGCAACACCATAGCTGGCACGCACGACCTTAACATTAACCTGAGCCCGAAAGGCCTCGCCGACTTCGTTGGCATAACCTGCAACGAATGAAGGAAAAGCGATGCAAGGCAAAGCAAAGAACAGCATCCTTGCATGGAGCAATCAACACACGATGACAGTCAAAAAGTGTTCTGGGAGTATATGTGAGGCTTCAGCTGCTCGACATACCCAAGAGGACATACACAAAGTATAGTGCACACAGCTTGCATCAAAGTACTAAATAATAATAATGCACTTGATAAAATAGGTTCTTAAATAGGTTAAATATTTCCTAAACAGGTTAAATATTTCCTAAATAGGTTAAATATTAGATATAATATTAATATTAAATATTAAAATTTCCTAAAATAGGTTCCCACGGCATCGCGACACTGCAAATAGCCAGCTTCCCCAATTGCGACTACCATGGCAAGCTCGAAGTCATTGCAAATACATCAGGATGAATGGGAAGAGGAGAACAGACATTCCAGAAAACGCTACAAGCAGTGAACTATTGTGCCGTGGTTATGAGAAGTTGGGCCTACTTGATGTACAGCCTATAGCTGTGGGCATCACTCCAGACCCATCCGATGACAATTGGGGAACCAAAAATGCACTCGAGGAAAGTCTCATTCTTAACGTAAGCATAGGAAGCACAAGTCGGGGGTCTGCTTCCAAAAAGGCTAGCGGCAGTCAGTAATAAATGTCGGAGCTTCAGTCGATCGAGGGCAACTAAACAGGATTTTGAGGGATCTGCATTAAATTGTATAGGGAGCAGCAGCCTAACCAACGAAGCTAAGCATCGGGAGCTAATGCAGGTTGCTAAAATAGGCTGCACTGGTTTGTAGCTGAAACAGCCTAACCTCCCCCCCCCCTTAGGCAGACAGGATGCAGTCACTGATCAACTGATCATGTCAGAACCGGATCTCGAGACATCGACGAGGCAAATGGTTGACCCCATTGCATAGCTACGTTTGCTGCCGTGCTATGTACAAGGACAGCACACCAGATGCTGTCAGGTGACTGGGAGTGGGTGGAGGGCAGCAAAACGATTGAACTCGCTGGAATACGGATATGCACACTTCGTGCTTAAATAAATAATAGATCCTAGCCGATTAAACAGCCTCTTTTTGTATAGCAACAGAAAGGCCTTTACGGCTATCACCACCGCTTGCAGCAGCGATAAAGGATCGCCCACCACAGGAATCGAACCCACGACCTCGAGACCGAGGTCATGAAAGCAACCGCCTTACCTAGCTAGTGTGCCATCTCGGCTCATTGCCTTTCTATTACGGAACTAAACGGGTATTTGCAAATAAAAATGGATTAGAAGAGCCTTGAACTAGGAGAATGTGAAACGTGGCTTCCTCCAGTAAAGACACAGAAGAATGGCTGATTTGAAAAGGACACCGGCACGTTCGAGAGGGCAAAACACTATTAATTCACCAGGCTCGTCAAGAGCTTATGGACTAGCAGCTGGCTGCAATCGCTATTCTGGCTAGCTTCAACCCAGTTAGGGCTGTAGATGTTCCAGCAATTCTACAGCCCAATGTAAAGTGTTGACTCGCACCACTTTCAATCAAGTCACTTAGCAATGCTTGATTGGCAAAGAGTGACTGGCGGCAGCTCTGCTCACCCACAGAGCGCACCTTCCAATGCTACACAGCTGCTTTCTACGAACTGAGTCGAGGTTTCGTGTGGCCCAGAGGTAAGGGACTTGCCTTTAACAACGAAGGTCATGGGCCCCAGCCAGAGGCTTACTAATGTAAAGCAGCTGATGAGAGATTAAGTTGTCTTGGGGCGATAAACTAGTGATTCATAGTTTTAAGGCTGCGTGGTATGTCAAGTCTTAGGTAGGGGGTTTTTAATGGTCCCCTTTGGTTAAAGCAAAGCCCTGATCTTTATTCCAAAAATGAGAAAGAAGTGATTGCAGTGAAGTGAAGTTTCTTGTGGTACAGTTCCTATGCAGTCAACAATAACCCTCTCTCTGCCTTTGACTGAATATATATATATATATATATATATATATATATATATATATATATACATATATATATATACATATATATATACATATATATGTATATATATATATATACATATATATATTATGTAATGATAATAATGAATGATAGGATGATTCTACCTCCTTCCTCTGCCTCTGTACATTTGCGGTGGATGTTCCTGTTCAGGTTGCATCTGTAAGAGCTTTGATATAAGCTCTAATAACGGGACAAATTTTCTGCCGTCTAACGTGTCTGTGCCACAAGTGCCTGTCATGACGGTGCCAGAGTGGCAGCAAGTGGCGGCGACGGCAGATGAGCCACCTGCGTCGGCCTGCACCGTAGTGGCGTGTCAGGCGGCAGTTTTCGAGGCTTCGGAAGATAAGGCACTGGTCCGTTAAACGGCAATACGCGAGGTTGCGCACAAGAAGGTGCCAGTACACGGGACGGTATCCGAGACGGCGGCGGCCCACAAAACGGCCTGCCTGCCGACGACAGACGTCCGAGTGAAGGAAGAAGTGGTCGAGTTCAGTGATACGGCAAGCGCTGCTACATAGGTCTGTGCTGCGACTACGATGCCGGTTGGCCCTAATACGGAGCCGGTTAGTGTTGCCAAAGCTGCTATGTTGGCAAGAAGAGCCGGCGTTGTAGAAGCAGCCGTCAAGGCGACGGAGACTGCCGAAACCCGTGCGGCAAAGGGAGGAGGCATGCACCCAACCACTGGTTGTGGGAGAAGGGTGCTGCCTATGCCACAGTGGTAGCTTAAAGCTGGTGGCCTACTCATCCAGCTGGTCACCAAAGGCCGTAGTTTGGTATGCCTCCTACGAGCAGGTGTCTCGTAGCCTCTAGAAGCCGGCCGATGCTCAGTCGGCCACTGTTGGGAACAGAGGATGTTGGGTCCACCTGGCTTATGCACCCACCGAGCTCTTTCGGTGGAGATAGCAGACCCACTTTCGGCAGTTGTTGCAAGCCGCGTGCTGGCCGTGCGGCCCGGTCCTGCGTTTCCGAAATAAACGGCATCTGCTTAAGCCGTCTCGATCTCTGCTCTACTGCCCGCACAAACATAACACGTGTATAACACCCCCAGAGAACTTAATTTCTTTGTAATAATAACAACAATAATAATATTGCACTTGATAAAGCGCCCTCGGAGAACTTAATCTCTTTCTAGGCGCTTTACATTTGCTGCAAAGTGATACCCAATAGAATAGTAAGTAAAATCATGCTTGAAAAACAAACAAAATGAATAACATGGTTAGGGGTTACATGCACTGGGTCAGCATGCAAATGTGGTTAGTGGCAGCATGAACAGTGTCAGCACGCATAAGCACATCGAGGACGAATCACAAGGACCCACTAAATGCTGTCCTAAATAGGTATGTTTTTGTTTCTTTTAAATGTGGTCAGGTCAGGGGATGTTCTGATGCAGGTCGAGAGGGAGTTACAGGCTGTGGGAGCATACGAGCTAAATGCACGGTCTCCAAAGAATTTAAGGTTTGTACGAGGTATTTCTAGACTGTTGGATTCCGAAAAGCGAGTGGTACGATGCTTGGCCTGATGGGGTAGTATCTCTGAAAGATAGGCTGGAGCCATAGAATGAAGGGACCTAAAAGTGAGCGACAAAACCTTGAAGTCAATCCGTTGCTTGACTGGTAGCCAGTGCAGGTCGGCAAGAAGTGGAGTAATGTGGCAACTGCAACGCTCACGACAGACAAGCCTAGCTGCAGAGTTTTGCACCAGCTGCAATCGCCTGATCGCACATGCTGGTAGGCCAGTAAGCAGTGAGTTGCAGAAGTCGAGACGAGATGTCACGAATGCATGGACCAACTTGGACGTGGTATCCTTATCTAAACAAGCCCTAATTTTAGCAATGTTATGAAGCTGAAAATAGGCTGATTTGACTGTGCACTTTCCATATGCTGTACATGCAGCACGGTCACATGGTTAGTATGTATGTATGTTAGTATGTATATTAGTATGGTATGCACAATGTCAACAAGAATAATAAGGTTAGAGGTGGCATGCACACGATCAGCATGCGAAGGCTGGTGTTCAAAGGATGACCATCCTGTATTCAATAACATAATAATAATATAATTCATTTATATAGCGCCCCAAGAGAAATTAATCTCTATTCAGGCGCTTCACATATGCCTCGGGGCTCGAGCCCACGACCTCAGTCAGACCTTGGTCGGGGCGAGCACATTAACCGCTAGACCAAACCAGCTCGGCGATCAACTATCCGATCTCAGGATACGATCATGCTACACCCAAAACTACCAATAAATAGAGAAAAATTAATTGAATTCAGACCAAAAAACTCGATAAGCCGTGAGATAAGCCATACAGCAGGCGATATACAATTGCTTGCAGCAGAAGTCCAACCTCTCGCTGGGCTTAAGAACCATCGTTGTCGTTTTATGTTGCTATTTGCAAGTTGCACCCAATATTGGCTCCTTGCTGACGCTTAGATTATGTTTAAGGGTTTCAACAGCTACCAGCTTCCGGCGTTGCGTGCCACCGTCGCGCACGTGCACTATGTCGAGACTGACCTTGTGGCCGGAAATTCCAAGGGGGGAGAACACTACGGAGAATTCGTCCGCCATCCCCTAGCTACGCGGAACGCCGACGGGATTCCTGCCGGCGGCCAAAGAGGACAGCAGCCACGAAAAAAACTTACACGCACGACTAGCACAGAAGGAAGCCTTGGAATGAGAGCCGGCGTATCCACGAGGAATCCAGGGGCAAAGGAGCGGCGCCGGTTCGGTCGCTACCCTAACTACAGTCACTCGCTGCTGCGCGACTTCGCAAAGAGGTCAGTTTGGCGAACATTTCTCATCAGGAACCAGTACTCGATAAAAGGGGCGATGGAGAAATGCGCACCGTACTACATGATTAATTAAGCTATACCTACTGGAATTCTGCACCGCCGTGGCGGCCGCGCGGTAGAAGAGGGAACGCTTACGCCACGTACCTAAAAGCCGAACCGGAGTGTCGCGCAGAACGTCAGTCTTTTTTTCTCGAAAGCTACTTCCGTCTACGGATTCCCCAGACATTCGCAGCGGAGAACTGACGTCCTATTCCCAGCCGTCGCGGCAGACGTGCGGGACGCAAACGATGCTTTTATACTCTGTGGGGTCAAGGTCGCACTGAGAGGATCTTTATTAGATACCCGAGCCTCCGGAGCTGGGAGCCTCAATTGCTGCCTTCATTAGGATTCCTCAAAACTCGAATCGCGAAGGCCCTTCAAACTTCAAATCTTCAAGAAAAACCAACTTGAATCGGTAATTTAAAATCTTCATAACGGAAATACAGGAAATTGTTGCGATTTTGCTCTTAGAAAGATGCACAGCGAGTGGAGGAGCCGGGAGAGGGAGCATTTGCTCCCCCTCAATATAGAGCGGGGCCGTGCCCTGCGGCGCGCCTACACCTACATCCTCGACTGTCTCCAGCGAGGAAATTATGTCCTTCCAGTCGATGAGCAACCATCGTGTACGCGTAAAATGAACACTGCGATTGTGTGCTATCTAATTTCGAGAATTTTGGGTCTTGATCCCTACATGAGAATCCTGGCTCCGTCCCGGCATGTAGCCCGAGTTCAGCTCAGGCTCTGCGATGAAGAAAATGACATGAAACATCAGCGATGGCCGTATTTATGCGAATACTTTTGTGGAGGGCGAGAAACGCACAGCCTTAAATGCTGGCGAATTTTGAGTCTAATGTTCCCCGATCACCAAAAGCAGAAAGCAAGGTTTCATTTTGGTGCGCTTTTCAAGACACGGCGGCGATCCAGGTAATGTATAGAATCCAATACTGACTTTTAAGTTTCTTTCATCGCAGTTTTTTGGTAAAAACCACAGGAATGCGTTTCTCATTTCTTGATGTATGTTTTCCTTCTTTGCATGTCCAAGATGTATGAATTACAAACATAACTACAAAATCTGCTGCGACAACTACTGCCATATAAAGATAGTTCAACTTGCGACTGAGGCGTAATGCTGCGTCTGTATCCGATAGCTGCCCAATCGTGGTAAGGGTGACAGCATTGACAGCATTTCCTTACAAAGTCAGCCTTTCTAATTACGTCGCTGCATAGACTTCCTAAGCTTGCTGAATGCTCATTTACTGTGCCTAGTTTTGGTGGATCGTGATAAGGGCTATCTACGAAATCTATGCCTAAACTTGGATATACTGATAAGAAAAGAATATGACACATAATAAAGATGTTCTTTAGTTTCTTTTACTACTCAATGCCGAAAAGTTTTAATTTCGATGTCAAGGTAATTTGTTCGTTATCTGAAGCATGACCTTTCTTTAATATGCGCACAGGAAGTGTATTTAGGGACACAGCTGCTATCGCCAGCAGGTGAATGACATAAGCCTCAAAATCCAGCAGCATTTTAAGAACGTACATTGCTTTGTCTCCACATTTTGTGCCGCATACACGTGGTTATCTGTGGCGCGGTACGGTTTTTTCCACTGAATGCCTGAGCTCGGGATGTAGGTATGTTGTTTTAAGGAACAGACACATTTTCATCGGGATCGTCTTTACGGTCCATCTAGCCAGTTCACTATTGGTTTAGTTCAAGGACTAATTCTGCATTTCTATACGTATTTGCACCGTTGAGATGCACTTGTTCATTCAGTAACACAAAATCCGCAAGAAGTTGTCAATTCCGGTGTGCGATGTTCTGAGCGCTAGAGTAAATCTTTTTTCTTCATTTCGCACCGGGTATATTACGGTAGACTCCGCCCACCCACTCTTACGAGTCCGCTAAACATCCGCTTCGCATGCAGGCACACCTTTTCGTGTGGCGGAGTGGAGTTTGGTACGGCTGCAGCTCTCCTGCTATAAGCTCGCCGCCTTGCTTCACGCGCGAGCCCACTTTTTCGCAAGCGAAGGGCGGCCTCTGGGCACTCCGGGCGTCTCCTGCTGCCACGTCCTGCTGGTGCTGCGCTCTCACCCGCCGAAGCGCATTTCTCACCTACCTCTACCTGCAGCGGCGCATTGAAGTGACTCGGCGAAGTTGCTCAGTCGGCTCGTCGGCTTCGACGGCGGATCGCTCGGACGGATAGTGTGCAGAGCAAGCAGCAGCGCTCGCGACTCCAAGATGGGAGCTCGAGCGAAAAGGAAAAGAGGATTCCGCGGCACTACCTGGAGCGGCGACCGCAGCGTCCTACGTACTACTCGCGAGCCTGACTGGCAGCCGGCCTCGCCGGTCGCGCCGGCCGGCGAGGCCGGCTGCTCGAAGCGAGCAGAGCGCTGGCTTCGGGCGCCGCGCTCGTAGCGGCGCTGGTCCTTGCCGATTCGTGGCGAATACTTGCGACGGCCCCCAATCGGGGCTAGCGACGTGCAGCGATGCGTAGAGCGGGGCTAGCGATGTCTAGATACTGTTGCATATAGCTATGCCGACAGCAGCCGAACGCGGCAGCGATGAAGAGCTATACCTTAAAATAGCTAGTCTATGTATCTATAGCTATATACATATCTATAGCGTTAGTGCCAGATAAGTCTATTCGAAAGCCGCGGAGAGTTACAGGTATCCGCCGTCACACGTAGAGTACACCTGCTTATCATACGACGCCAGAGCGCCACTGAACTGCCGACCGGCACAAAGCCTCGGTCGAAACTCCCTCCGGCCTCGGCACCTTAAACTTAGCTTACTCCCTTGCGAGTGATATGGGCTTTTATGCAGCCAGACCTTGAATGTTGACTTGGGCAGTTCCTTGCCTTTATAGTTCTGGAGCCCCCATTTTCGGAGACGAGTTCGAGAACAGAAAATATCGCATGAGCTGTGTAACAAGTATTCTAAAAGTGTAGCCCGAATTCGTAGACTATGAATTAGAGACTTGTCTTACACGATGGCGATTTGTAATAGACGACGCTTGAAGACTAAGGAGGATACCATACAATAGAGACCAGTTAATTTTTGGAAACGTTCATTTCGTCCAGATGCGCCAAGTATCTTGGGTGTCCGTTGTGATTTTCACGGTCTTAGTCAACTGATCAAAAGCAGCTAGACACGCGAAATTCGTTTACCATATGAGCAATCGCTAATCGATATATCTGAAAAACTTGATGGCATCGTAGCGCCACTCCTAATTAAAAATAAAAACCCTCCAACTAGAGCTTCGCAAAATTAAGCATCATCTAGCGGATCAATCGTTGAGCAATGCTGGGAATCTCGAGTTCTCCATCGGCAGCTGTCCCGGTGTCAAAAATCCATCCAAGTAGAACATCGTAGCTACGTTTCAGGATTTTTATATCAGACCCTGAGTCTTAACTCACGGGTAAGGCGTTCGTATTTCAAGACCAAGGTCGTGATTTTTAGTCCTGCAGCTGGCCATCCCTTTATAGCCTACTGCAAGTGGTGGTGATAACAAATGCGGCTATTTGACCGCTAGGTAAATGAAGGCATGAAATCAGATGATCTTAACTTTCCTTTAGGACAGAAAATACTTACTTAAGGCCTTAAGGTTTTGCTTGCAATCATGACGACTCCTTTGATAGGGACCTCAACCCTCTCTTGGACATACGCTTATCTGGTGCAGAACGATCTCCATCTTTGATAGCGAGAGCTCTACCTTCGCGAAGTCATGCAGCTAGCTGCAGCCCGCGGATCTGAGCGAAATCGCAAAGGTACAAACAAGTCTGCGATTGGTACGAAGCGGGTCCTGCGGCACTTGCGGCCTGCTGCAGACCACTTCGACTCTTTTCTTGACGGGCTTCGAAAAGGGAGACCCGTGACCGCCCCTCTGATCTTACGGAGCTGGGCAGCCAGCACCTTCAATTTTCAAGAGTAGCGGCAGAGTCGTCAATGCGTTGCACGTCGAAGGCTGCGCCGACGCTTCGCGAGCTCCACCAGCGACCAATCGCACCAAAAATCTCGTGCAAGGGCTTAATGATGGCTGAAAGAATGAAGGAATGTAAGGCTGGGCGACTCGCGATATGTTCTCCGTTGGGGATATAGATCTCCTCGGGGATACGGGTCGCCGAGTGCAGAAAGAGCCCCAGATGGGACAATCCTTTTTTACGATAGCTGCCTCACCAACTGGTCGGTTGGTTCACTTTGAATAATTTGTGATCGCCAGCTGGTCGAGCTACTTTCCCCACAGTATATGAAATTCGAACGTGTTGGTCACACTCACTTTGACGTGATTTATACTGGGTCCTAGCCCAGGGGCAAGATGCTCGAACTTGACGACCCAGATCGTGAGTTTGATTCCGATAGCTGGCAAACTTTTATTGCTCGCTACAAGGGGCTCCGATGAACTCCGAGGCTCTTCTGAATTTACATACATGAAAAGATTGAATCGGCCAAAACTTATTTTACTTTACGGATTATCAGTTTCGTCATTAAACATCGTTGCAGGCATCTAGTTTCCTACGCTTTTGTTGGTGCATTTTCAGTGTTTTGCGACGTTCAAATATTGTAGAATCTCACAGGGCTTGCTTTTTGTTTAATTTGAGCGAATCATGGCTTTCTTACTTGTAAGGCAACGTGCCGTCATGTTTTTAAATCCTCCGAACTTAGGTGAACAGGGAGTTTTGCATCTTGCATTTCTATACACTTTGATAGGCTATGGGCTAACGGTGCTTCTGCAGACACATAAAGTGGCTCAAGAGATCCCTTGCAATGAGGCTACTGAACCACATTTGCCTCTGAAACTTGTTTTTGAAACGACTTCTGCTTTTAGAATTCCAAACGGTAGAACTTCAGCTGAATTAAAACTGGAGCTGAAACGGCCCTTCCTTTTTCCTGCGATCTCATCTTCTCAATTGCTACAAAGTGGAGACTGCTTACATAGCAAACAGTGCTCAATGTGAGCTGCCTACTGACTGGTCAGGCTCTACTGAACGTAAGTGCTCTCTAGCACTGTGCAGGTGACTGCTTAAGTGCATATGACCACCCAAGCCGGTGTGACACTCCCAAACGGATACGACACAGTCGTGCAAATTTGACACGCACATACAGGCATGACACACAAACGACATCAATAATCACAAACACTTGCAATGAAGCAAAATAGAAATAACTTGGCATGATTAAAAAAATCACTTATTAATCATTTAGTAACCAACAAAGTGCTCGCCACAACAACGGACGGCTACGTGACAAAGAACTAAAAAATTGCCAAAGAAATCTTATCACTCAAGCTGATTGCCGTGGCAAAAACGTCGGTCGTGCAGACAGCTGCTACTTATACCGACCACTGTGCAGATGGAGAAGGGGGCGCAGAGCATCAACTGCTACGAATAGAAAACATTGATATTGCAGACTAGGCTTGCACCAACGTAGACAAGCAGGTCGCAGGCAAGCCACCAGAGTGCCCAATAAACAGCCTAGTGTTCGGCATAAGTAAATCTGCAGGCCTAGGAGCTGCTAAATACATAATTAATCAGAACTCACTATGACTTGCAAGACTGGCCGCTGCAGCACGCCACGCTATGCACAGGAACAGCTAGCTGTATGGACACACTCCGACCAGGCCCTGAATAGCAGTGCTGAGCGAATTTGGAGGACCACTCGGAGGGCTAATCCCATGGGGGGGAGCAGCAGCAGAAACCTCTGCCTGCCCGGTGCAGCAAAGCAACCACACCCCGAGCACTCCTTCGCGGGACCGGCGTCCTCCTTAGAACAGCCGCATATGGTCACGTGACTAATCCGGCTGCGCGAAGGCGCTCGCCGACACGTCGCTCGATCTCGGCGCCGTGCTGTTCCGCCAGGAACGTGTCTTCGACGCCCTTGCTCAGCATGTCTGCCTCGACGTACGGGTCGCCCCAGTCGCGGTAGTGCTGCAGCAGGGCCTCCTCGACGGGCACGGCGCACTGCTCGTAGCCGTCAACGAGCTCGGGAGTGTGCACGAGCAGATAGTCGGCTCGCTGCGCCAAGACGAAGTACTTGGAGCGCTCGTTGAGCGGCCAAACAAGCTTCTCACGCCACGTCTTCAGCAGGGTCTGCATTCGGTAGCGCCTGGCAGCCCTGCCTTGGCGGCCGCCCGCTGCACCGTACAGCTTGCCGTCGGGCCACTCGAGCTTGAAGAACGTGTTCCTAAACTGCCACGAGCCAATCGACGACGGCCGCTCGGCGACGTTGCAGCGTGAGCGCACCGCAATGCCGCCCCAGCTCTGCGGCGGACCGCTGGAGGCACGCGGCACGATGAACTCGTCCACGTCCAGGACCACCAGGTAAGTGGCCTGCAAATGACCGGCCTCGGTCACGAAAGTGCGTCGAGACACAAGGGGCAGCCGATGCCGGTGGCTGCAGCGGTCTGCTCTCCGGGTTCGCCAAAAAGCAAGCACAAGCAAGCTCACAACAGGCGGGTGGAAGGAAGGGGTAGCAGTCGACACGAGCGAGTGTAGGCCGAGCACAGACAGCATACTCTCAACCAAGCACTGAAACAGCGGCGTGACGTGAAGCCGCCAGTCGACTAAACGATTGCAATGCACTAGGCATATCAGCTATACACTTTAACACGACTAAAAGGAAAATGCAACGTGGGCACACAGTAGAAGCAGAAAACAATCACACAAGCTAAACAATATAAAGAAGCCCTTTCTCAATCTGTCGTCTAACGGTACAAACTGGGTGGCCGGCACCGATGTAGCAACCGTCACCGTGTGCCCGGAAGAAAGCACGACATATACCACTGTAGAATGGACACAAACCCAGAAGAGGGTGGCCTCACTCAGATAAGCAGGAACTATTGAGATCTCCCGATCACGTACACACACAGCTACACGACGATCCCACCTGTCACCCAACTTCCTACCGTCTGAAGATTTCGGTACAAGCAGTCCTGAAATGCAGCCATTTGTGCAAAGTAGCTCATTTTTTCTTCACCGCCGTCGTAAAGCGGCCAAGGCACCACGGCTGCCATGCCCTCCTGAACGTAAGCATCTAGCAGGCGCCACAGCTCCCGGCCAGCGCTGCTGTAGTTGTAGAAGACGAAGCGCTCTGCGCCGAACATCGAGTTGATCTCGACGAATTCTGCGAGTGCCACTGCACTGGAAAAGACAGGTGGCCAGTACAGCTGCTGCCCTTGCCACGGTGCACAGTCACGAGTTAAACGCCAGGCATCACGGGTGCACACACGGTTATGCCATTCCGAAGCAATGACCACAGTGAAGCCAGCAAGGCCTGCTAAGCAGCAACAGCAGCAGCCACCGTCGCCACTTCTTCTCATTTATGTCTGTGATTTTACACAGCCAATAAGACAAACAACATTCGACAGGAGAACTTTCTGCAGCTCACTCGAAGCCTAATCGGCTTTCGATGCACGTGCGGTGGCCAACAGACTTCATCTCACTGATAAAGGGAAATACTTGGGGGCATGGCTGAGTCAGTTCGACAGTCAAGAAAGTAAGCAAAGCAAGTAAAGTAAAGGTAAGCTGATCCAACAAACTGATTTTTATAGTGGCAGAAGAGCCTTCACAGCTATGACCTTGCAGCAGGCGAAAAAGGATTGCCTGTTGCAGGACTCAAACCTACCACTTGGGTCGTGAAACGAAAGCACCTTAGCCCTAGGCTAAGACCCTAGGGCTAAAAGTGTGGAAGCGGCAGATGCACAACCGGCTGCAGCGGATGTGCCAGAGTAGAAAGCAGGAGAGATAACACTGCACGAGTATCATGCACGAGTATAAAGTGAAAGTGGGCTGATTCAACAGCCTCATTTACATAGAGCAAGAAGAGCCAGAGCAGCTATCACCCAGCTGGCAGTTGGTAGCAACAGATTGCTGCTTCAGGACTCGAACCCACGACCTGGTTCGTGGATTACAAGTACCTTATCCACGGGGCACGACTCGTGAGTTCCACGGTTTAGGACCTGTAGAGCAAAAGGTTCTGCTGCCAATAGCCTATAAGAGAAAGAACGATACAACTATTGCATTGTCTTGAGAGGATCTGAGTGTTCGGGAGGCTGAAACTGGTGCCGAAGTTCAGCTCAGCTCAGCCTGGGGGGCCAGTGCGTAGTGGTCATAGCTCAACTCAAAGATTTTACACCTTGTTCATTGGTCAACCGGGAGTCATCACATTTCCTTTAGCAATGGAAACATCCGACTTAATTTCTTTGATTGGTAGGCAGGCGAATTTAGGATCTGGGAGGGGGCTCGCCAGCTTTGTGCATTGCACATGAGTGACCTATCCATAATCACACGGCTTTCGCATGCAGTCTGTGCTGCGGCTGCTTTGGTGCCTTTTCTCCTTACAGGTAAAATGGTCGAGTAGGCAGCACAGCTACCTGGCAGATCTGACGAAATACGGTTAGTAAGTAGGCAAGCCCCCTCACGCCCAACCTTGCCGGATGGGTCCTGGTAGGTTGCCACTGCAGCTGCTGCGAGGCCTGCAGTAGCAATGCAGCTGCTTTCTGTGTGGACTTCCTTGCCGCTGCCGAGAGCTGACTGGAAGCTTTGCGTGTCCGAGGCCAATCTGCTTCCTCGTCGGGCACGACTCATCGTCAACAGCAGGCATCGAGCAGCAATAGAGGAGCCTAAGCGTCTGTCACCGCATCCAATCGTAGCCAACCCCCAGCAACGACCAAAGAGGGCAGCACACAATTATGGCTAGAATTTCGACTGTGGTAGTGGCACACTCTATCCACCGGTCTGCATCGGTATAGCAACACATCTTGTTCAAAGCTGGGCAGAAACCAACTGAGTATATGCCGATCAGCAGTCAGGCTGCTCTTCTCTCTCTCTCTCTCTGTCTCTCTCTCTCTCTCTCTCTCTCTCTCTGTCTCTCTCTGTCTCTGTCTCTGTCTCTCTCTGTCTCTCTCTCTCTCTGTCTCTGTCTCTGTCTCTGTCTCTGTCTCTCTCTCTGTCTCTGTCTCTGTCTCTCTCTCCCTCTCCCTCTCCCTCTCCCTCTCCCTCTCCCTCTCCCTCTCTCTCTCCCTCTCTCTCTCTCTCTCTCTCTCTCTCTCTCTCTCTCTCTCTCTCTCTCTCTCTCTCTCTCTCTCTCTCTCTCTCTCTCTCTATGAGGAGGGAGGGGAGGGGGAGGATGCCGGCGTCAGGTATGGCAACACATGCAGATGTGAAGAGGCTGCTGAAGGGGCTCGACAGCGTAACTTACACTGCAAGCAGCCACGGTGCAGGCTAAGAACACGCCTGTCTAGCTGCTGCTTCAGAGTGCAGCAAAATGGATACATGGCAGATGTTGCAAATGGATTCCCACAGCATGCAACTGCAGCTACTTCTCGTGTGCTGATGCTCGGCTCGGCTCCTTGTGCTGCCATTCTTCTAATTTTATTCATTATGGCAGTCCTTGAAGCCACTTCGTTACTACAAACATGTTTGATCGTTCTTGGGGCTCTGCCATGCTTTTGACGCTTTCTTTGTTCTGTGAGATGCACACGAAGCAAAAACATTTAGGGCTTCCAGTGCACAATAAGAAACTCTCGAGTGTAATAACCACATGCTTTCCTTGGCCTTGTCCTCATTAGTGACTGCAGTCTTTTTCATCGGGTCTTGCTTTCGGTCTCTGTACACAGACCTTTGATCATATCAATAGCTTGCAGGCAACTAAAGAGCACGACTTCTGATGCCCCAGCTCCAGGTGCAGTCGGCTTGACACACTGGTTAGGTTAGCAAGCCTGACCAGGCTGAGAGCTCTGCTGGGCCGGTGGGTCTGAGTCCACGAGTAAGGTGCTCACTCTTCACGACCTTGGTCGTGGTTCGAGTATTGCAGCACGCAATTCTTTACAGTCCACTGAAAACGTTGGGGTAGCAACTAGGCTTTTCTGCTGCTATATAGACAGCGCTGTTGAATCCACCGACCCTTATGTTGTATCCACTGACCCTTGTTTATAGTCAAGGTCGGCGTAGGGTGATGACAGCACCAAAGCCAGCTACCAAGCCAAAAGTTTCATCCAGTTGCTGCACGAGTGTACTGTGGTGATACCTTGAGTATGTGCATGTAGGTACACGAGCGCGAGTGAGCACATATGTTCTTGCGCGCGAGTGTGTGTGTGTGTGTGTGTGTGTGTGTGTGTGTGTGTGTGTGTGTGTGTGTGTGTGTGTGTGTGTGCCTGCCTGCCAGCATGGGCATGCGCATGTGGTGGGACGATGCTCTGTAGAAGGGCCTGAATTGTATGCCTTTAAAGTTAGTTCCTTGACCCCTGTGTGCTACTGAGGCCTTTGGGGGTATCTTGAGTACACAGCTTTACACACATACAGCAGTGTTTAGCAAGATATTGGGAAAGGCATCTTAGTCTCACTACTAAAATAATGGCATTCACTCTGTCATCTTCAATCTCTCTCCATGTGGCAGCATTGGTGTCTTCTCAATCTTGTTTTAAAAGAGTCAGTAAGCCGGTCGGACTCTTCATCCATCGACGATGCTCATGCTCCACCGAGTAGATGTAGTTCACGGTCACTTCAAACTTTCAGTCGAATTGACTCTCGGCTGCAATCCTGCTAATCATCAGAATACACATACGGCACATCAACGAGAAGAGACTCGAAAGAAGAAAAAGGTTTAATCCAGGCATAAGGCATGAAACTATACCGAAATGAGTGACGGCAACTAGTGATAGGCAGATCTCACGCTTTGGTGAGAGACTTAAGCACCCTGCCAATGCCAAAGACACTGCTTCTGATGACTAGACAGGCATGAGGTAAGCCTGGCTAGATGATAAGAGGATGTAATCCCCCCAGGGCTGTCGATGGCTCTAGATGCACCCATCTAAACGAGGGGACAGTGACAAAAAATAATATACAGCAAAACTCAATGTTATCCAAGGTAGCTGCATGAAGATGCCTGGAGCAAGGGGGGCTGGGGCGCAGTGACAGGGTTGACAAGCCCGAACTGCATCAGGATACAATGCTATGAATATCATAGAAACTCTTTACCCCATTCTATACATGCATGCACATTCGGATAAGGTGCATGCAGATTGTACATTGCTTGCACCAAGCACTCAAAAATAACCAAAGTTAATGGCATTGAGCCACATTAGCCCTACTCAGGGTCATATGTTGACCGTGGAGTCGAAAGAAACGATCCAGTAGCTCTCTAGCACGGCAGAATAGCTTCCTCCTAGGCCTCGCTAAAGCAACACAGGATAGTGTCCTCACTAGAACAGCCATCCTCCTACAAGATGCTGGATACTAATTTGTCCTCAGTCTCTTTCTATGCCACAGTCACATTGCATATAGCCTCTAGAAGACCACTGACAACATTTCGGAGACCGGACACATTTTGTTTGGGATGCTAGTGCAGGTGGCAGCCACATCTGCTGCAAATGCTGCAGCAACCACTTCAGCCTGCCAGTGCTGCCACTGAAGCAGCTGCAGCCATCGATGTGACTGGCTAAACCATCAGTACGGTGGAAGCAGGTAATGCAAAAACGAGCAGCGCCAGTTATGCTACCTGCTGAAGCTCCTCGAAAATGGTGAAGTGCACACAGCAAATTTAACCTTGGTATCGAGTGCCTCTAGCGCACGCTGACGTGGCTCCTCTGAGAAGCCAGAGCTCAGCACGGGCAAGACGACCGTGGCAACGCAGCGTGGAGCTGCGCCCTCCCACAAGCCTACTGAGCTTGGCAGTCCGGCAGGTGCATCGGCCGGGCAGCGGCAGGCGTACAGCACGTTCACGTGACTACAAACAAGCAAGAGGCAAGCTAGTAGGAAGTCAGTGAAATAGTTAGGCAACTATGGGCCTCACCAGGATAAACGCCAAGATAGCACGTTGCATAAAAAATGCTGGGTGCAGCTGATGAAGTAACAGCTGTCATCATCCAGCTGTCTAATCAGTCGGTTACTCACAGTGTGGTTTATGACAATGAGACGCCACTTAGTTGAGTTCATGAAGACAGCTGCACCTGTGGTCTGATCCCTCCCTGCCTTCAAGCCCATCGAACTCTCCTAACTCACTTGCAGGATTTATTGTAGACATTAGCACTTGCAAAGCAGCAACCTTTTCAAATAGAATGACAATAAAAACCCTCTTACTAGTTATGGGCCAACCAATGTTTTCTCAGTAATTTGAAACCCTAAACCTCAAAATGGGCTCGGCCAGCACATCTCCTGCAGCGTCTGCATAGAATCTAAGTGTGCCACCCCAAGGTAATCTTTCACTACACGACTACATCACCTCAACACTCAAAACTGCTAACTTCCAGGTAGGGCCTTTGTTAGACAAGTCTTTGTTAAGCAGTTATAATCAGCCTATATAATTTTCGATGTGGCATCCTTGAGCGAGCCCAGCAGTCCTTTAACATAGCTTCCAACTCCATGCTTATTTTCTGCCATTTGTGAGATTTAGAGTACTTGTACTAATACCACTATTACTACTGCTACTGAAATTGCTACTACTATGGTACAGCTATGAAATAGAACATTGAATTATGCACGGAGTTAGGAAATAAGGACAAGTTAAGCTTTTGATCGGGATGTTATTTAATAATGCCTTTAAGGTTTTGGAAATTATCTCTAACTGGAAATAATACGAATGAAGAGCCTGACCTTTACAGTCACTCTTAGTGACCATCTTCCGGCGATGAATCATTATGGATTAGCATTTATGCAGCTACACACCTATATGCATGCATGATCTTTAATATTCAAATTGAATTTCCCACGATGTTTCGTGGGTAGACGCTTTTACGACCGTTTTTGGCAGGTACACTGCCTCCTTAATTTAGGCGAACCCTGGGAATAATAATAACAATAATAATAATGCACTTGATAAAGCGCCCTCAGAGAACTCAATCTCTTCCTAGGCGCTTTACATTTGCTGCAAAAGGAAATGCGATTGAATCGTGAGTAATATCATGCTTGATAAAGAACATGAACAACGTGGTTAGTGGTGACATGCACAGGGTAAGCATGCAAACGTCTTACCAAGGCACTCGGCTTGCCAAAACATTGAGGATGAACTGATAGCATGGGGTTTTGCTAAGATCAAGGAAACAAGTGTGAGCAAGTAACCTACTCAATCCATGCTATCGTTAGGTGTTGTGTTACTGTGGGTTCAGTAGCAGCAGATCTAGCGGAGTCTCGCCGAGGCATAAGCGTGGGCGCGAGTAGTGAAAAGAGACTATCTGTTTATTGCTCTTACATGTAAATATATTCGAGCTGGCTGAATCGCCGAAGTTGAAGGAATGCAGCTGAGGCAGGCAACAGCCCCTACTTCAAAGGCCAGACGTTGTGTCAACTGCCGAGTCAACTACCCAAATACCGGCCGCAGGTGAGGCAAACAATAGTGGCCGGACATTACGCCAATTACAGCAGCAGCAAGCATACACAACGTAGGATACTCATTAGTTGTAAACGTGAATGATGTATAGGTGCTTACATATTTCCCTAGTGATGGCTGTTAGTGTGCATGGTCTCACATCAACTCTCTAACTGGTTTGAAACATGCAGTTGTACATTGATGTATCTTAATTAAAGGCATTATTCGTAGGCTTAAGCAGTGTCAACATTTAAAGTTTTGTAATGTTCTTACTGACCTTATGGTCGTTAATGTGTGTGGGTTGTTTTTGCTCATGCTATTCGACGAAGTATGGATGTACCTTCCCGAGCCAATCTTTGGTCACGGTCAGTAGTATGATGTATTGGTTGCTATCCGAAACAATCTTCCCATGGTCTACCTGTCGATGAGTCATTGTGGCTGAACTTTTGCAAAGCTAAACGATTATATGAACGGTCTTTAATTTTAAATTGAATATCGAGAATCTCGTGGGCATAGATAATTAATAATAATACTAATAATAAGTTTTTATATAACATGCTAAGAGAACTAAATCTCTATTCAGGTGCTTTAAAAATCCTGTGGAAAAGAAGAAGAAAATCAAGAGTTAATGATATGCAAGGTAACAGGCTTAGAAAATATGCAAAAGTTTGCAAGTGTCAAGCTTACACAGGCATTCCAAGCCTGCAAGAGGACACTCAGGCCCAATGGTTAGTAATATGCACTGATTCGTCCACAGGTAAGCATCCAAAGCACATGGGAACAAAAAAGACAAGACTTACTTAGGCACAGAGAAGCTGAGCAGAAAAATACATCTTTAGCTGAGACTTGGTGAAAGCTGGAGACGTGATGCAGATTCACTGCATAGAGGTGACAGAAGCCGGAAGCAAGTTCCACACTTTCGGTGGGCCCAATTGCTAAAAGATTCAATTTAGTCCGAGGGATGGCAAAGACGTCTGGAAGTCAAGAAGCAGGTGGTGCGAGAGCCGATGAGTAAACAGGTCGGATAGGTATGCAAGTAAAACTACCTGCGGCCTGAGAGAGAATCTTGAAGTCAATTCGTTGCTCGATAGGGAGCCAGTGACACTCCTTCAGAAGAGGTGATGCGGTAGCTGTGCCGCAGACAACAAACCAGCCAAGCAGGTGAGTTTTACACCAGACGGGACGATGGGCACAGACCAGGAGGCCTGAATGAAGGCAATTGCTATAATCTAGACACGATGTCATTAGTGTGTAGACTAGTTTGGCTGCTGTACCCTTGATACCACAGTCATGCATTTGTGGCATCCCTTCTCGACGTCTGTAGCTAACTACTCGAAGGTCTTACCGACCTGCACTGACTCCCCACCAAGCAGCAGATCGACATTCACTCACTTTTAGGTCCCTTCATTTCTCTTGCTCAGGCAGGCCTACCTATCCAAAATACTGCCTAATAAGGCATAGCATCGTATCACGCACTTTTCTGACTCAAGTCGACCAGCTGTGCCTCTAACCAACCTCAAGTCACTTGGAAACAGTACCTTTGGGTCATACAATAATAATAATAATAAATTTGTATAACCCTTAAGGAAATTAATTTCTTTCTAGGCATTTTACACATGCTGCAAAGTAAGCATGGCCATATTGTTGGTGGTCACTGGCACAGTGTCAATATGCATATTACGGTAAGTGGTAGCATGCAAAGTGTCAGCACACATAAGCCTACAAAGGACACATCACAAAGACCCATGCAGTTGGTAAGAGCTTCATTTTTCAAATGTCGTCAAGTCAGGGAATGCAGTCATGACGTCAGTAAGGAGTGAGTTCCAGGCTTTGGGAACGTTCAAACGAAAGGTCTGGTTTCCAGAGGATTTGAGGTTGGCCTGAAGCACAACTAAAGGATTCGAGTCAGAAGAGCAGGTGGTATGATGCCTGCGCTGAATAGAGAGTGGATCTGATAGGTAGGCTGTAGCCAGAGAATATGTAATTTATTAGCCGATTTAACAGCCAAATTTGTATAGCAGCAACAGAAGAGCCTTAATGGCTATCCCCACTGGTAGCATCTGGCAATAAAGGATTGCTGCTGCAAGATTCGAACCCACGACCTCGGTCGTGAAGAGAATGAAAGAACCTGAATGTGAGAGACAAAACCTTGAAGTCAGTATGTTGCTTGATGGGAAGCCAGTGCAGGTCAGCGAGAAGTGGTCTAATGGGGCAACTACCGCTCACGACAGACAAACCTAGCCGCAGAGTTTTGCACCAACTGTCAGCCCCTGATTGCTGAGGCAACTAGACCAGTCACCAGTGGTGTCCCTCAAGGGTCCGTCCTCAGTCTGTTTCTGTTCTTTATTTATACTCAACCTCTAGGGAAAATGCTTTGGGCCTGCAGCAAACAAATGTAAAGCGCCTAGAAAGAGATTGAGTTCTCTGAGGGCATTTTATCAAGTGTATTATTATTATTATTATTATTATTATTATAAGAATAAGCTATCACTTGTATGCTGCCAACACTCAGCTGTATTTGTCATTAAAACTATCAGAATCTGCTGCAGTAACTGATAGACTTGATGCTTGCATTGCCGACATCCGATCCTGAATGTCGGAAAATGTGTTGAAACTAAATGAAAATAAACTGAACTGCTGCTTGGCAGCCTGGTGACAAGGGGAGGCCGGAGGCAATGGCCAGTCACTAAGCAAGACTGTCAGGCTTGCTTAGGTGACCAGTTGAGTTGAGCCAGCAGCCCAACAGAAGTTGGTGCATCGGAAGCAGCATCCTGCCATTTAATAGCCTGGCATCAGAGAGAGAAAAAAAGAGAGAGATAAAGTGAAAGAGAGCAAGACAAACTGACAGAAACAAAGAGAGAGAGTGAGAGAAAGAGAGAGAGAGAGAGAGAGAGAGAAAGCAAAAGTCTTAGAAAGCAACCATCATCGCATTACTTACTATACAATATATCACCTCACATTATGTGCTAAAGAATGCATGTGCTCAAATGTCGTGTGCCACCGCAATGGTTATGCTATGAGAATGCTTGCCTTTTCTCTGCCATCGGATGAAATCGAAACTCTTTCTGAGCTGGTACCTCCAGCAGCCCATTGTAAGAAGCATACTCCAACAAGCACTTGAGCCCAAACAGTGCCGATACTTCGTGGCTAATAGGAGTGTCCAGTATGACCATCACTGCATGCTTCCGGCTGTCATAATGAGCTGTATATGCATGGGAATCACTGTACTTCAGCCGGGGGAATTTCTGCAAGGACGACACACGTGTCATGCAGCATCAACCACCTGCTGCCTGCCACAAGCAAACAAACAGTAGCACTGTCATCCAGCAGACAGAGCCGAGCTCACCTCAGAAGGAGACTGCAGCACCCAGGAGGCATCGGCAAAGGCACACTGGCTCGTCGTCGTGTTGAGGGCCTTGACTCGTTTAAGACTCGTTTTCGCTCGTGGCCCTACCGGCTGAGAACAGTTACTCTATGAACGGCATTGGCTATGTCAATATGAGTGAAATTAACAAGGCTAGAGCTGCATGGCTCTGTTAACACTACAGAGCCACGGCAACTGGCAAGCTGGCTAAACGGCGTATTTGACAGATTGACATACAGGCTTTGCTGAGCTGCCGTGAGCTGCCATGCTTTCAAAGCTAGGAAGCAGAAACTGCATCTCTCATTTAATTGGTTGCAAATGTGTCCTGTAAAGCTCGATGACAGATCTAGTCAGAGCTGCTATTGTGTGAGACCTCGAGTAAGAAATCTGATGAACTCCCAAAAAAATGCACAACGCTGACCACAGTGTACTTTCTCTGCATGATTGCCAACAATGCAATAAGATTTACTCAGACCGTTGCAGCCTGCAAGCCTAGATCTCTGGATCAGCAGCCGGGCTAAGCTGTTGGAGCTGCACCTGATGCAATTGTCATAAAAATTCCACACTGTCGTTTTGTTGGCATTGGATCCTGTCGATAAAAGACTGGTCGAGCTGGGATCGGCAGAGAACGTGAGTCGGAGAACGCTGTTTTTTTCTTCGCGGGCTGCTCTCGCATTAACTGCAGCCAGTGAGAGAACAAACCCAGATCACCATATATTTATCTTTCATCACGGATTAAGCCAGTTCGTTATCTGGAATTTTGACGACACTTTTCCACAAAGTGGACTGCATTTTCCAGATGATTCTTGTGGTCCTTTTCAAAATTCTGATTTAAGATAGCCCATACACTTCTGTTATTGGATTTTCGGCCCAATCCATCTGGGCTGCCATTTTGTAATTTTCCAACAAACAGGGAAGATCGAGTTGAGAATGCTGGAAGACCACATTAATCCCTCACCATTTCCCCACCCACCAACGGCCTATTAAGGGGATTAGTCTGTGTCCTCAGGACATAAAAAGGTAGGCTGATTTAACAGCCTCATTATGTAGAGGCAGAAGAGCTTTCACTGCTATCACGACCGCATAGTACTTTACGATCATTTGCCACTCATAAGTACATCTTTAGCAGCATTACTGATGTCTAGAAACCGTCATTAATCAAAGCTAACTTTGCCGATCGTATTTTCCACTATCTGATGACGACTTATTCAAAAATAAGCAGGAATATATCCGAATGATTCACTATAATTTACCGCTAATGCACTGAAACTTCAAGGCTGTGCAAAATGAAATCAGTAAACCATATAGTGCTTAAGGAGTTAGAACCAAAATCAACTGGCAGAAGATGGATTTAAGAGAATGCTCGTGCACTTGTAATTCGCACCACAGTGTGCAATCAAGCAGTGCAAGAGCGGGTGATTGGCAACTATGCACTGTACAGACATTATTCTCGCTAAAGAATTAGGGGCTCGTCTGTAAAGTCACACCTAACCCCCAGAATAGCTACTACCTACTACAGTCGCTACAATCCTACATGTGCAATAAAGTGAAACAAGCATGAAAAACAATGGTCATTATTTGATTCGTTATTTAGCAGTCCTGGAAGTAGGGCCACAAAGAATAAACTAAAATAAGCAAGATCTAGAAACGAAACGACAGGTACACATGACATTGCAAATCCAATATGGCTACATACCTGAGTTCGTAGGCATGGGGTGCTAGCATACAAACTTGCTTTATCCTGAGAATCAGCACAAGTCACAAGAATTTAAAAAATCAAAGCCACAAATTCTACCTCACAGTAGTTGGAGTATGAGCAAGCAATAACGTTTGCTAATTGTGCTTGCTGCCACCTTGGTTTGTCTATTTAGAGTGAAAACATTCAAAATTACCTTGGTTGGTTGCTTCAAGTGGGTTCGTAAACAGTTGTAGTTTCTGAAGGGCAGTCGTTGCAGCAAAATTAGAACACGGCAAAGTAAGAATTTTGAATGTTCCAGGTAACCCATTCTCAAAGCAATGCAATTCTACTACGACTGCTGCAAGTTTTGTAACATGCTCATCTACTGTAACATGATTCATTACACATGTAGGGCAAATATCAATGCCCTGTAGGTAGGGGACTGCAGGTTAGCACTGCAAACGTGCAATCTTGGACATCCCTCTAATTACCAATGGTCACCGGTCATATGGTCGATGGTCTGTAAGCGGAGGAATGGAACAGCTAATCTATTGTCCACACAGGAACTGAGGGCGCGAACAGGCTGAAACTAGTGTAGCAGTTCAGCTAGGTACCTAGGAGCCAAGCCGTGGCGGGCCTTGTGGGTCAGCGTAAGAACTTTGCTCTGTATCCGTTTCTCAACCGGCATCCATTCTAGCTATTTTAGCAAAGGAGACACATGCTCAAACCTCTGGGACTTGAAGACTAGCCTTACAGCCATATTCATAGTCAGCTGCGGTGGCCTAGTTGCTTTCTTTGGTAGCCCAGCCAAAAGGGAATTACAATAGTCAAGCCGAGACAGAACTTAAGAGCTAGTTAAATTATTTGAAAGCCAATGTGGAAGACAGCTCCTAATCTTGGATAGGGATCGGACGTGATGGCTAGCTGTAGAAGTAGTCTTCTGAATGAAGCTTTTAAAATTTAGCCTGCTGTCGAAAACACCTAAATTTCGAGCACATGGTCATGGTCGCACAATAGCATCACCTATTAGAAGAGCAAAGCCTTTTAATCCAACCACACGCTTAGGTTGTCCTATGAGCAGCAGTTTGGTTTTATCGTCATTTAGTTTCAATAAGGATTCCGACATCCAGGATCGAATGTCGGCAAGGCAAGCATTCAGTTTCTCAGTTGCTGCAGCAGATTGCGACGGTTTGAATGGCAAATACAGCTGAGTATCGTCACCATAAAAGTGATATCCTATTCCACAGGCCTTAGTCACTTTTCCCAGAAGTTTAGTATAAATGAAGAACAGTAAGGGACCAAGTACGGACCCTTGAGGGACTCCACAGGTGACCAGTCTCGTGTGTGAGACCTGACCCCCACAAGACGGGAACGGGTCGTGGCAGACCAGCTGAACTCATATATCGAAACCTCACACCTTGCCAGTAAGTTCCAGTCTGGCTTTAGAGCTAATCACTCCACAGAGTCAGCATTGCTTCGGGTATACAACGACCTACTTAGGAATGCAGACATGGGTAGAGTGTCTCTGCTTGTTTTGCTCGATCTTTCGGCAGCTTTTGATACCATCGATCACAAAGTACTTCTAGAGCGCCTCTCATCTCGCCTGGGCATCACTGGCACTGCTCTGCAGTGGTTCAGGTCCTATCTCAGTGGGAGACTCCAGAGTGTTGACATGAATGGACAAAGATCATCTGAAGTACCTCTAAAATATGGAGTACCTCAGGGCTCTGTGCTAGGTCCGGTTCTTTTCACGGTTTATACTCTCCCTCTTGCTGATGTGATTGCCAAGCACAATCTAGGCTTTCACTTCTATGCGGATGACACTCAGTTGTACCTTTGCTTTAATCCCTCCCAGCCTTCGACCACCTCAAATTCTCTAAACTCACTTGCTGCATGCATTGATGACATCCGCACATGGATGGCAGCTAATTTTCTAAAACTAAACGATGATAAAATTAACTTACTAGTTATGGGCAAACCCAGTGTGATTCAGAGATTGGAAAGGCTGACTCTCAAAATTGGCTCTGCCAGCATATCTCCAGTTTAATCAACTCGAAATCTAGGTGTCATATTCTAAAGCGACCTCTCGTTAGACGACCATATCAGCTCCACAGTCAAATCTGCCTATTTTCAGCTTCATAACATTGCTAAAATTCGGGCTTGTTTAGATAAGGATACCACGTCCAAGTTGGTCCATGCATTCGTGACATCTCGTCTCGACTTCTGCAACTCACTGCTTACTGGTCTACCAGCATGTGCGATCAGGCGATTGCAGCTGGTGCAAAACTCTGCAGCTAGGCTTGTCTGTCGTGAGCGTCGCAGCAGACACATTACACCACTTCTCGCCGACCTGCACTGGCTACCAGTCAAGCAATGGATTGACTTCAAGGTTTTGTTGCTCACTTTTAGGTCCCTTCATTCTATGGCTCCAGCCTATCCGTCAGATATACTACCCCATCAGGCCAAGCGTCGTACCACCCGCTTTTCGGAATCCAACAGTCTAGAAATACCTCATACAAACCTTAAATCCTTTGGAGACCGTGTATATAGTTCGTATGCTCCCAAAGCCTGGAACTGCCTCCCGACCTGCGTCAGAACATCCCCTGACCTGACCACATTTAAAAGGAACTTAAAAACACCTATTTAGGACAGCATTTAGTGGGTCCCTGTGATTCGTCCTTGATGTGCTTATGCGTGCTGACACTGTGCATGCTGCCACTAACCAAATTTGCATGCTGACCCTGTGCATGTCACCCCTAACCATATTATTCATTTTGTTTGTTTTTCAAGCATAATTTCAAGTGTGATGAGAACCATTCAATTGCATTTCAATTTGCAGCAAATGTAAAGCGCCTAGAAAGAGATTAAGTTCTCTGAGGGCGCTTTATCAAGTGCATTATTATTATTATTATTAAGACACGGATTGAACATGATCAGACAAGTGCAATTTAAACCACGCCAGTGCCTCATCTGCCAGACCGATCGTTGTTCTCAATCGTTCAAGTAGAACATCGTGATCAATGGTGTCGAAGTCAGCTGACAGATCTAGCAGAGCTAGGGCAGTGACATTCCCTTCATCGTTGCCATGTAGAATGTCAGTGTTAACATGGAGGAGAGCAGTTTCTGTGGAGTGCTGCCTCTTGAACCCTGATTGAAATGTTTCCGACATTTTGTTCTTTTCAATATGTGCAACCAGCTGCTTAGCGACAATTTTTCAAGAATCTTCGAAAAGAAAGGAAGAAGGGAAACTGGGCGATAGTTTACGAGGACCTCTGTTTCTAATCCAGGCTTTTTAAGTAGGGGTCTAACGATTGCCGATTTGAAGGACTTGGGGACGACCCCTTTTCCCAAAGAAGCATTAAAAATCTCGGTTATGGCAGGGCTAAGTTGGTCTGCCAGCGAAGATCACAGAGATGATGGTATAGGGTCTTCAGGAGACGAACTCTTTTTGCTAGACCTTGTTAAGGTAGCCTAATCGCATGCAGAAACCTCGGAAAACCTTTTAAGGAAGGTCATAGGTTGTAATTCTGCAATTGGTTTAGTCGGAGGGGGTTTTATGGAGGCATGAATGTGCACAATGTTTTCAGTAAAGAAGGCCGAAAACTTTTCGGCTGAGCCCTTAATATCTGGGGAGTCCTCATTGGGAGCTAAGCATTGGCCAGTAAATAGTTTGCTGTCTTATAAATCTGTTTAGAGTCCGACTGGCGGGAATTCAGCTTTCGAGTGTAAAAAAGACCTGGCTTTTTTAAGCTTCCGGGTGTAAAGTCGAAGGAAGTCTTTGAAATTGACTAGATCTGCATCAGACCAAGATTTTTTTAAACGACGTTCAAGACATCACTTAACACGGCGCAACTTTTGAAGTTTTTTTGTAAATTGAAAGGAATCTCCACGACTCTGTACACGGATAGTATAAATGGGAGCATGCTTAAAGCCACTGGGAAACGCAGTAGAATACAAATATGGCTGCAAGGCCTGTTGAGCAAAATCCAAGACATTCAGTCATTTGTCAGCTTTGTTTATGAAGCTGCAATGACTTCCGGTTGATCAACAGATAACCAGATAAATTAATGATAATAACGTTAATGCATTTTGTATAGCACCCACAGAGAACTTAATCTTGTTTGGTTTTGTCCAGCGGTTAAAGTGCTTGCCCCAACCAAGGTCTGATTGAGGTCGTGGGCTCAAGCCCGGAAGCATATGCAAAGAGCCTGAATAAAGATTAAGTTCTCTTAGTTTGCTATACAAATGAATTATATTATTATTATATTACTTGGTATATTAACGGGAAACTTCCACTACCAACGCATTTTTATCAAAAGCCATCTGTGTGTAGCCTATATTGAGCTAAAGAATCCCATTATAACATCTAGTCTCTGCTACCGAAGAAGCAATGGAAAGGCTAGGTTGCGTGCATGATAAACTCAAGTAAAGCGCTGACCTTAGCAGGCCTTTCTTTTCTCGTGCCTCCGAGCAAGAACGCCAGTGACAGGTCCCCCTCACCATTCGTGTCGTCTTTGGACACCACAGTCACGCATAGGGCACTAGGGCAGTCTGGTGCATCTCGGTAACACACTAAACGATGGGGAAATGCGGGAGGCAAACTCCTGTCACAAGCGTAATCCCAAGGTCAGAGCATTGCATTGCAAAACGATGATGCTGCCTTGGGGTGTGGACTCAAAGCAAAATGCTGCACTTCAAATGTGCAGGAAATTCAACTACATACCTGGGATTGATGACCCATGGTTAGCCATATGAGCATTAGTACCCCGAAAAACGCCAGTGCAGTTAGTGACCATCGAAGTACAGCTTTCATTTATGGCATGCACTCTCACTGTCACCTGTAAAAAAAGAATACATAAGTGAACTCATGGGAGCACTACGTCTACTGGATATTCACCCCTAAGATTTAAGCCACAGAATTTCAGCTTGTCTTCTACAGCATCTTTATGGAATCTGTGTGTCCCGCTCCAAAATAACTTTTCACCGGTAGTTCCACATTCAAGTCTGCCAACCTTCAGCTCTGCAAGATATAAATTCGAGCCTACTTAGATAAGCATAACAAAGCCAAGCTGGCTAGTGCATGTGTGACATATCAACTAGACGTCTGAAAATCACAAATTACAAATTACAATCACAAATTACTTCTTTATCCAGCTGGTCCAGTTAGACCTCTCTGTCATGAACGTTGCCACTGCCATAGTACACCACCTCTCATTGATCTGCAATAGCTCCAAATTGAGCAGAGTATCAACTTCAATGATCTGTCACTCACTGTTAGCTCCCTTGAATCTCTTCCTCCAGTCTACCTGTCAGAAATACTTCTTCATTATGTCTCACATAATACCACCCACTATTTTGACTCAATTCGTTTAGCTGTGCCTGTACGCAAGCTCAAATTCTGAAGTGACCTTGCCTTCAGTGTGCATGCTCTCAAAGCCTTGAACTCATTCCAGACTGACGTAACGACACCTCCAGATTGTACGTTATTTACAAAGAAAAGAAAACCCACCTGCTCCTCACAGCATTTGCTCTGTCCGCGTGCATTGCCCTTTGCGTGCTCACACATACTGATATCATGCATGCTATCGCAAACCAATTGACATCCTTCCTTTCGAGTGTATAAAGAGTGCGTAGAAAAACATTTAGTCCTCGCGTGATGCTATGTATTAAACACCAAATATAATTGTAGTCATAAACTTTGTACAGCACCCAAAGAGAAGCAAATTTCTATTCAGGCACCCAATACCTTGCTGCAAAGGAAGCCATAACCAACAGTTAATGTCATGCAAGGTATCATGATAAGGCATGCAAAAGCACTCAAAGCAGCATGCGTAAAAAGCCTGCAAGAGTACACAAGAAGACACTCATGACTGCGTTTTTACTAGGACCACTTGTTAGTAACACGGTCTGAAGTATGAGCCGCTATGCACTAAACACACACACACACACACACACACACACACACACACACACACACACACACACACACACACACACACATACACACACACACACAGGGACAGATAGAGAGAGAGAGAAGAGCACATATAGAGACACACACACACACACACACACACAGACAGACAGACAGACAGAGATGGAGAGAGAGAGAGAGAGAGAGAGAGAGAGACAGAGACAGAGACAGAGAGAGACAGACAGAAAGTGAGAGAGGGGAAAGGACACAGAGGAATCATACAAAAAGTATACCACCCTTTCCCTTAGTCACGACGTGCACTGTTTCTGAATATACAAGCACACAAAGGATAATTCACTTGGACAGAGAGCTAGAGAGCTAAGGCTGTGAGGAAACTGTAGGTTTTAAGGTTCTTTTCGCATGTCGTCAAATTAGGAGATGGTGTGATGTCAATCGGTAGCGAGTTCCAGGCTTTGGGAGCTAGGTTCAATCGACCTGAGTCAGAAAAGGGGGTAGTGAAACCAGAGGCCTGATGTGAAACTTAATCAGAGAAGTAGGCAAGAAACGGATGGACCTGAAGGTGGGTGACAGAATAGTCGATATTCGGCTTGTTAGGCAGCCATTGCAGATTGGTGAGCAGCATTGCAATGTTGAAGTTTGCAATGATGTTAAGAAGAGATATGCTAGCTGCTGAGTTTAGCAAAAACCTTAATCGACTTATTGCCACAGGAATTTCATGAAGGAAGGCCTACAAGAAGTGACTGACAGAAGTCTCAACACGAGATGACATGTGCATCAACCGGCTTGGCTGTGGCATACTAAGCAAGCCTGAATTTTTGCAATTGTCTTAGCTGAAAATAAGCAGACTTTACTGGGGAGCTGATGTGTTCATCTAGCGAAAAGTCACTTTAGCTTGAATCAAACTTGGACCATGCAAGGAGCAGCAAAATGCCCAGCCCATCCCCTCCAAGTTTGCTCGATGGGGGGCTCCAGGTACTGAGGAACCCCTTCTTTTAAGCCTACAGAGGTGAGTGGCAGCCTCATGGACAGACCCTGGAGGGGAGTGACCAATGGCTCCAAGCCTGGCAAGCCCCAATCTGAGCCGGTGCACAGGCCAAGGTCAACATATGCTTAGATGGCACAATGCTGCATCTGGCCGCTCAGGTAATGGTTCGACCACTTACTGTATGCTGAACACTAGTAGCAAGGAGTCGCCTCCGGTAGGGCTGACGTCTTGTTCCAATGGTCAAATACCATGTCTGCTTAAACCCACTCGCTATCACGACCAAGAGTTCGGTTTTCGGGCCGGATCCGAATCGTAGGATCCACATTTTTTATGGAGAGACTGATGCCCAATTATGCTGGCATATGGTCACACGGTGACAAACATGACTACAACTTCATGGTCTACAATTGCACGCGCCTGCAATTAAAACTTTAAATAGAGGCTGTTCACGAGACATCTATAGAAAATGGCTGCCAACCCCCAACCGAAACCACGTAGCTGTCTCTGCCCTAGTGCATTGATTGCAGGTCCCAATAACAGCAGGACGATTTCTTTTGCAACCATTAAGGTAGTGCACCAGCCTGCCGAGCAATCGATAGGGCTGCAAGCTGCAGACGAGAATGTGGATAGCAGCTATGTAGATCATTAATTTGGCGCTTATATATCACTAAAGGAGCAAACCGGAAGTGACACCATTTATATGGAGCAAGCATGAAAATCCAAATGGGAAATCAGAAGCGCACAGACAGCACAGGCCTAAGAATACAAGAACCGGTGTAAATCGCATTTAGGCTCCATTTCCACTTAACCTGGACTTACATAGCTTACTTAGCACCTTACTGGATTATGACTGTGCCTCGATTTCGGATGGTGTTGTCACGAGATCTTAAGGGCACTGCTAAGTGAGCCGGCTGTCATGAAGTACAGGTCGGATAGGAATATATACGATCACTACAGCGATTCAGAATTTACTTCAAAGTCGAATGGCTACCTAAAAACGCATCTATTTATCCCACCATGTAGTGGATCCATGTGATACGTCCTTCGTGTGCTTAGCATGCTGACTCTGTGCATGCTGCCACTAACCATATTTGCATGCTGACCCTGAGAATGTCAACTCTAACCACGTTATGCTTGCTGTCATTGAACATTCTACCACTAACCATTCGATCATGCTTCCTGTACAGCAAATGTAAAGTGACTAGAAAGAGATTGAATTCTTTAAGAGCACTATAACAAATGTATTCTTGCTGTTACTGGAGCAAACAGCCATGAAAGACTGACAGCCTTTGCTATTCCTTCTATCCTTATCATCCTAGCTAACTACCAGCAGATGCTGATTTGCAAGCTGCCTCGTGCAGTTGGTGGCTGGGGTGGAGGGCTTCACCTGATATCCTTTAGCCTTTGGTAAGTGCGAGACAGGACATTGCAGAGAACTTCAAAACTTAATGACTTAGCAGTAAGATTGACCGAGACCGGTTCCGAAGTCGATTCTACTGAAAGTGCAGAAGCACAGAAGACAGAGCTCTTCTCGGCACTCTGAGGGCTTCAAGTAAAGGCTTCTCGAAATTCAGTCTCACCTTTTCTAAGGCCTGAGCACAGACTGCCAATAATTACCAGAAAATGGTTGCCGGACCATATAGATTCCGGATGAGCAACTGCCATCTGAACGCACACTAGGTCGATTCCGTATTGGAAAAGACAACAAGGTGGATAAGATAGTACAGATGACCAACAGGGTTGCAGCCGAGAAAGCAAATAGCAGGCTGCACAGCTGGGTATTTATGGACGGCACAGAGTTGTTCAGATGTATTGGGTTCTTGGGGACATTGCTGCCAAGCAGCGTATAGAGGACTACTGAGCTGTGCACTAAGAACAGGCTAACGGGAGCACCTTGGCGTAAAGTATTGTGTCCTGAGATGGGTTCCAGCTGCAACAATACATTTGTCATTTCCTTGATAATTCTCTTGTACCACAACTCGATAGGCCATTCAAACTGAGGGGAGTAACAGATCAGTTGCTATTGTGCTTTCTGGGTTTCCTGGAATGGGCACTTATTCTTCTGACAACAGTTAAGGAATAAAAGGCTTAAGTCCAGTGAAAGTGTACATGGTGAGTGAGTCAGGATACACTCAGGATGCAATAATGTATCGTAAAAATGGAATTCCTAGGAGTTCTAGGACGTGTTGAGATCATTAATAATACTCTCAATGATGCTAATGGAGGCTTAACTAGGGGCAGTGGGTACAACACTGTCGGCAGCTATCACACGAGTTTATGTATAACAATAGAGGCAACATGGCCGTGGGTAAATGCTTTGCAAAAATGTATGGCTAGCCCAGATCACTTATCTAGGCTGCCGTTCACAGTAACAGCCATTATTTGAATCTTTAGAGACCTCAGCATGGTTGCTATTGAATAGAATACCCGAAAGTTGTCTATTAGGTAGGAATACTTCAGGCCCCGTTGACTGCCAAATTAAGGTGAAGACAGATGGTGCTTTCTTTTAGTCTTAGCAGCTCAACCGTATCGGTATAAGCTTCCTGGCGATTCCACAGGAGCTGGACCCTTCAGATTGGCTTAATGGCCAATGGCCAATGGTCACTTGTGTAGTGCAGCACCAGTCTGGCTAAACTTTTGTGCGCACTCAGCTGAGAAACAACTGTATCCTCGAGCAGTGAGAAAGATGGTGCAGCAGTTGTGGGCTTAGCATGATGAGCAGGGAAGCTCATCAGGAGTGACTGATTGACTTCGACTGCCTGTCAACAGCAGTCACAACTCAAGTTTGGAAGAACCTTTTCTCTTTAACCATCTTTCTGGCATGACAGCTGGCTGTTGCATATCGCTTGTCGAGTAAAGCAAGCAATTCCTAACCCTAGTGATCCACAGTGCCAAGCCCAATACCACTAAGCTCTTACCCTATTGCCCTGCTAGCTATTTAAGAATAAGGCGCCGCCTGCCCAAGGTCTTTGCTGTTGCCTCTGCCACATGCCAGGTTGCTGGACTCTGGTTCTGTTCGTATGAGGTAGCTGGGCTGACTTTCACACCAGCGATCGATGGCCATGGGCAGCAAGAGCCAGCGATCGGAGAATCGGCAGATGCTGCCAAGTACAGTCGTATAGTGCCGTGGCTCGAGTTTTGCGTTTGCGCATGTACGTATGTGTGCTTAGTCCCGGCGTAAAGATATGGTGCAGTGACGTAGTATTAGGACTATCCTCTTCTAGCAAAGAGGCTAAGGGAGAAGTTGTTTTCGTTTAGCAAATCAGCCCTCAGAATTTGTTTACCTGAATTCGAGTAAGGTGGAAGCAGAATCCTAGTTCTCTGGCCAGGAGTTTAGGTCCGGTAAAGCGACGATCGGAGTATCAGCACTTTCTGTGGATGCTGCTGATAGCCTGAACCGACGTGCCTAATCATTTTTATGTACCTTGTTGTTCAGGACCTTGGTCTGTGGTGGGTTTTGACACAGTATTGACTGTGCTTATCCATACTGACACTGTTGCATGCTGCCACTAACCATACTTGCATGCTGACCATGTGCTTGTCATCCCTAACCATATCATTATTGCTGTTTATCAAGCGTGATACCACTCACCACTCGATCGTATTTTCTTTGCAGTAAATGTAAAGCACCTAGAAAGAGATTGAGTTCTCTGAGGGTGCTTTATTAAGTGCATTATTATTATTGATGCAGGTGACCTAAGCCCTGGGAGGTATTTCCTTCGTAAGAGTGTTTGTCTCGGTGAGAGCTTGCGAAAAGTGTGGTGGTAAGGCCGAACTAGAATGCAGCGACATTGTGCGTCTGTGAATAAAGTTCGGTAAAATCCCGTATTGGTGATTTGTTAATCGATCCTGCTCATGCAGACGAATACGCATCCCTCAAGGTAACGATGGGAAGGATCGCACCTGAGACGCTCTAGGCAGGCGACCTACTTATTGCACACTCAAGCTCCGAACCACCGGTTGGGAGTGTGCAACCGGTGGCCGGCTTTAGAAGCACTGCAGCCTGCCCATCATCATCTCCCCCTCAGGTGTTCGGTGTTACACTATGAAGCTGCAGTCATACGAGGATTACAAATAAGTAAAGCAGATCCAGCCCAAAAAACTTGATAGCTACACCAATCTGTTAACCCACTACCTCTGGAAAATAGGCAGCCGAAGAGACTCAGCTAATCCAACTTATCTAGTGGGAGGGGGTCATGTGCTAAGGCTCGAAGTGATCTCTTAAAAATTGTCAACTTAAAAGGTCAGCTGAATAAACAGCCTTATTTATATGACAGCAGAAGACCATTAGTGACTATCACCCCTGCTATCAGAAGGCAATACAGAATTACCAGCTGCAGGACTCAAACCCACGACCTGGGTCAAGAAGTATAAGACCCTTACTCCAAGACTGAAACACAGTAGGCACGGGCAGTGTGACATTTATTTCCAGCCAAATCTTCATAATAATAATACATTTGTATAACGCCCTCAGAGAAATTAATCGCTTTCTAGGCACTTCACATATGCAGTAAAGGAAACATGATCGAATGGTTAGCGGTAGCATACTCAATGTCAACAACTATAACATGGTTAGAGGTGACATGCACAGGGTCACCATGCCAATATGGTTGGTGGCAGCATGTACAGTGTCAGCACACAAACGCATACAAAGAACAAATCACATGGACCCACTAAATGCTGGGATTAATAGATGCATTTTAGCTTCTTTTTAAATGTCAAGTCAGGGGATGTTGTGACACAAGTCGGGAGTGAGTTCCAGGCTTTGGGAGCATACAAACTAAAGGCACTGTCTCCAAAGGATTTGAGGTTTGTACGAGGTATAGGTAAACAATCAGATTCCGAAAAGCAGGTGCTACGATGCCTAACCTGCTGGGGGAGTAGATCCGATAGACAGGCTGAAGCCAAATAATGAAGAGATCTAAAAATAAGTAACAGAGCTTTGAAGTCGACGTGTTGCTTGACCTGGAGCCTGCGCAGGTGCGATGTGGCAACTGTGATGCTCACGACAGACAAGCCTAGCTGTAGAGTTTTGCACAAGCTGTAAGCGCCTGCTTGCACACGCAGGCAAGCAGTAAGCTACAGAAGCCGAGATGGGATGCCACAAATGCATGGACCACTTTAAATGTAGTATCCCAGCCTAGGCAAGCCCGAATTTAAGTAATGTTAAGTAGCTAGTAGGCAGACGACTGTGGAGCTGATGTGGTCATCTAATGAAAGGTCACTTTGGAACATGCCACCTAGATTTTGCACAGGTTCAACAAGAGGTTTGCTGGCAAGCAGATTTTGAGCATGAGGTTTTCCAATTTCTGAAAAATACTTGCTGTGCCCATTCATTCCTAGCCACTTCGGTATAACTCGAACAAAAGACTGGGTTGTGCAGACAACCCTAAGTCAACGAGTCATCTAATACAAGAACCAGCTGTCAACTTCGGTGGATTGAGGCAGACAGACCCAATACTATACAGTAATACAATAATATACAGCATTGCCAGAACTTCTAACTTCATCTGTAACTCCATCTGAATTTCATTATCTTGGGGTGTGGTATTGTCTTTTTCGGTTCAAGCATGTTCTTTCGTTCACTCTTAGTCATTGTTAGCTTTAGCCAGCACTGCTGTTGCTATCAGTTTAACTTGTCTGGAATAGGCCTGACATAAGTGGCTAGACGTAGAGGTATACCATGAAGAGACTTCACTAGAACATTAAGTCGCATTACAATAACCGGCATGTGTAGGCAGGTGTCCCTGATGCCCCCAAACTCAAGAATTATCCATATCATATGCTGTTATAGCTCATTTCTGGATCATATCAGGTTGGGTCCTACTGTATGCTCTGGTAGATCATAGGTTTAGCAGCCTTCATGTTGGCACAGCAAAGGGTTTCTGAATATTAGTTGCTTTTACAGCCAGGTCGGGGCAGAAGAGCCTTAACGGCTGTTCCCGTTGCAGTTGGCAATAAGGGATTGCCTACTACAGGATTCGGACCCGTGATTTTGGTCGTGAAGAGCCCCTTACCTCCTGGGCTATTAAGGCCCTTACTTAAGGTAGAGCACTATAGATGTATCAATGGGTGATGTGGTTTGCGCGATAGAGCTTAAATCTCTATTCAGGCACTTCACACATGCCGCAGGGCTCGATCCTCTGACCTTGGTCATAAAAGGCTAGCATCTTACCCCTGGGCCACAACAGGATTAAACGGCAGTGCTGATAAATGTCTAAAATGCTAACGAAAAAAGCTTAACCTATTACACAGCCTCATTTATATAGCAGTAGAAGAGTCTTAAAGGCTGTCACTACTGCTGGCAGTTGGCAATAAAGGATCGCCCACAGCTGGACTCGAAGCAATTACCTTGGTCAGAAAGAGCGAGCACTGAACCCCTTGGCTAAGATCCAGGTTTCTAAGCAACTGAGAATGCTGAAATTCAACATATCGAATATCCTCGTCATCGGCAGGTATATTTTTACGAGTAGTAGAAGCATCGATACTTATAATAATTATGTTGAAATGCTCTTGTTCTTCGTGTACTGCAGAGGGGTGTCACTCCGGAGATATCCAACAGCACCTCTCCTTGAAAGTACTAGTACGATCTTTTGTACTGCATAGCATGCTGAGTCATCACGCAGCCCCCTCAGAAAGATGCTCTGACAACCCATTAAGGGATCAGGTGTAATTTGTGTTTCAGAGTATGTGCATGATTCTAGATCACTCGGCTCGTTCGGTAGTGTCCTCCACCAACCCAGGTTCGAACAGCTAGTGGGTGTGACCTAGGGACATCTGTATTGTACATATGTACAGTGCCCAGCTGTGGGCTGGCGGCTGTGGTTTGGACACAGGCCGGCTTTGTCGTCCCGCTAACCCATGGGAATGAGCTGTGGCTGGGAGGGAGTGAAGGAGGGTTGGAACGCCGGCAAAGGGGAGAATGGCTGTGTTCGTGAGCGCTGCAGGCGTCGAGGAGACTATACGTCTTAGTAAGCCAGCTTTCGTGTTCTGCCTGCTTCCACGTACGTGCTGTTGGGAGAGCATTAAACTAAAGCAGGTGATTATGGTAATCAGGGGTGACTCCGAATGCAAAGCTAGACGTTATATTGTTCTTCCTCCATTTGGGCAAGCGGCTGTGGGAAGAGCTAAGTGCGCTATAAGTCTTCAGCTAAATCGACCGTCTGAATCGGCATCAGATTGAGGAAGTCAGCCATTTAAACCCAGATTAAGTTACAGTAGTTGCCGAGTGTTTAGCGGGCGTGCTCAACCACTCGGCCAGCTCCGGAGAAACACCATAGAATGCCAGGCACACCGAAAAATTCCGGCGTCAGCTTCAAGCAAACGCGAAGATCGCCCGACCTCAGTGCAGTTCCTCTTTCGAAAAACGCACTGTGGAGTATGAAAATAATTGGAAAGATAGCAAAAATCTTCCCAGACATACCGGCATAAAGAGATGCTTAAAGAGTGGCCGAAGACGAAAGGCATGTGAAAGTCCACGGCGCGACAGCTCAATTGCCGGAAGTCGATGACTGAGATGCGAACTAGCAGGCGGTATTACAGCGATTCAAATGTATTCTGTATCGTTTCCCGGCCCTCTGCTCTAAACGGAAGAATAAACACCTGCATTCGGCTCAAGGAGCAACATATCTCGCTACTAATTCCGTGACTTTCCCTTTCCTTCTCTTCATACATAATAAAGGTAAAAGTGATTGGTGAAGTACGAAAGCCTTCTATGGGAATATTTCTGTGGACTAAACGCCCAAGCCATTGAGCGGCCCAGATATAATCCGTCAGTGCCTAGACGTCGTCGAGACGAACAGAAAAACTCACGGTTATTTTCAGTAAGTCCTCTGTACTACCAGGGAGCGGCAACAGGAAAACTAAACAGGTGAGAAAATCCTCTCAATTGTCTTACTAGCCGGAAATTGACCCATTGAAACGGAGGGCGTGCTAAACTATCTAGATTATGACTGATATTCAGTGTTCGTGGTTCCTAATTATAACGCCTATGAAAAATCATACGTTAATATATGGCCAAGGCCGCGTGAAAGCAGAGGCCATGCAATGGGCTGTCAGTTGTGCTTCCGGATTTAGCCTTGGCAATTGAGCTGTTTTGAGCTCCTACCAAGGAGCCGTTGATGTGGGTCAGGGCAGTGGTTAAATACCTGTAACCCTTTATTGCTGTCGAATAAACTTCTCTACGTTACGGAAAAGGACCTCTTATTTAAGGTATGGATTTTCTTCGTCGCTGCCGTGTTTCGCTACCATCCGCATGTCTGCGTGCATCGGTGCTGCACCTACAAGTCGCTAGCCGGTATACAAGGTTCGTGCATCGCAAGCATTCGTCGCGCGTCGGCTGAGACTAGTGCCTTCACGAGCGCTGCATTCGACGCCCGTTTCTTACCGGACGTGGGAGCCGCTACACCTCATTCGTAAAGCAATTACCCCAAATTGTTTAGGGCAGCACCGCGACCGCAGTATCTGGTTACGCCGACGTCATTTTCGCACTTTGGCGTAATTAATACATTCTACGACTCTCCGTGTACATTTATCCAGATATGTATACAGATATGCACTCAAACGCAAAACTAATTGGACGGCTGGTGCAGTCGCCATGACTGCCACCTACTTGCCTGCATTTTGAGAAACATCAAATGTTGCTGTGCCAAAAATATTCGCACTGCTTGCAATTACAAAAAGCAATACAGAGGTACCTCGGCTTACGAGTTTCTTGGTCTCGACATACGAGCATTTTGAGATATGAGCTGTCTCTCGGCCGATTTTTTGCTTTGAGTTTCGAGCTAAAACTTGGGTTACGAGCCAGCTTCAGATTCTCCACCGCTAGTTGCCGCAGCGAACGTCATACTGCGCTTGGTTACTCAGCCCAATAAGTGTAGGGCAGCGAACGACGCTCCGTTGCAAGAAGCTGCCCTACGAGCTGGGTGTGACGCCAATGCGAAGGCCTGTTGTTTCGCTCCCAGACAGACTCGAGCGAGTTATCGTGGTGCCAGGACGCACAAGATGGCCAGACTCCGCTGTTAAATCCGACTACGGCAGGAACAGCTAAGTACGTACTGTACTCTATTTAAGCAATATCATTGTGTGAGATTTCATCACCGTAATGGCATACTAGGTAAGGTGGTTGCTTTCTTAACCTCGGTCCCGAGGTCGTGGGTTCGATTCTTGCGGTGGGCGATCCTTTATCGCCGCTGCAAGCGGTGGTGATAGCTGTAAAGGCTCTTCTGTTGCTATACAAAAAGAGGCTATTTAATCAGCTAGGATTTTTTTCATTGCATAACTGATAGCAATTGGCCCGTCCACGTAAAGGCCCAGCCAATAAACAGAAAGCGAGGAAAGCCCGGCAAAAAGGGCAAAAATCGGTGACTAAGATTCAGATATTCATTTCAGCCTTTCTCCTCTTAACTCTATAAGAATCTTCCAAGTCATCTAATCTCCAAGTTACTCCTGCACGTTGGAATTAATAAAACCCGTTAATTGCAAGACATTGTATTGTAGTATTTTTAAAACAATATTCGTTATCTATAAGTCCATTTTTTAATTAAAAGCATGTGACAAAAAACCGCAACGGATGAATAAAATTACAACTCATTTGGATGGGGAAAATTGATTTAAAATATGAGTAACTTGAGCTACGAGCTCCGGCACGGAACGAATTAAACTCGGCAGCCGGGGTACCACTGTATATTCTGAAAATTATCACGTAGCGTGTTTAATTTATTTAATTAATACGACGTTGTACCTCACTTATTTGCAATGACTTGTCGGACCCATCCAGGCTTGGAGCTGATCAAACGCTTGCAAACATTTGCCGTGCCCCACACTCGTTGCAAGTGTTCAAAAAGCCCACCATCGGTTGTGATAAGGGCGGCCAGTTGCCTTAACCGTTACTCAACCTCATAGCACAAATGCTTGATTGCGTTAAGGTTAGGATACTGACTCGGTCATCCATAACCCTCATATGAAGGTAACCGATCTCAAAGATTGCTAAAAAAAACTTCCCTTTGGCAGCGGTCTCTTGGGTTGGTGTGGTATTATAAAATATAATACAATCCACAAAGTGCAATCGCGCTTGGGAATCTGACGTTTTGAAGACTATCAAAATAAAAGTATTGCATTGTAATGCCTGGTATACGATGCAGCACTCCGTAATTTTTGCTGAAGCACCTCGTATAATGACACCTTTCCCTCTTAATTTGACATTCGTATGCAAGCATTTGGGTGAGTATGCTTCGTTGGGCCGCCGACGCACATAAAGGCGTGAATTCATTACCGTCACTCCTTACAACTAAACTCAAGTTGCAGCAGTTCAGTGGATCCGAGGCTTGGCCCACTATAAACGGCTTAATATTCTTTCTTGGACACGAGTGGTTTTCTCTTTGCGAATCAATAACAGTGAGTGGCCATATCTAATCATCTTCTGGCGTGAAGAAAGTAATGATATCACATTAGTAAAGCACCCTCAGAGAACTTAATCGATATGATACTTGATAAGCACTTTACATATGCTGTACACATGTTCGTATGGTTGCTAATAGCATGCACAGCGTCAACATGAATAGCATGGTTAGCAGTGACATGCCCAGCGTCAGCATGCAGATACGATTAGTGGTAATATGCACAGTGTCAGCACAAAAAAGCATGCACAAGACGAATCGCAAGGACCCACTAAATGCAGTAATACATCGATGCGTTTTTAGCCTCCTTTAAAAATTGTAAAGTCAGGGGATGATATGACATCACTTGGCAGTGTGTTCCATGCTTTAGGAGCATATGAACTAAAGGTACGGTCTCTGAAGGATTTGAGGTTTGTATGGGGTGTAGCTAGCTATACGATTTGGTTCAGAAAAGGGGGTGGTACGATGCTTAGCCTAGTGCGGAAGTAGTTCTGATAGGTAGACTGTAGCCAGAGAATGAAGGGACCTAAAAGTGAGTAACAGTACCGTGAAGTGGAGGCACTGCTCGATTGGGAGCCAGTGCAGGTCGGCAAGAAGTGGTGTGGCAGCAAGCTGCGTGAGCGCGTGTTCCAAAGCAAACCTGCCGTTGAACACCTCCAACCTCGGGGTGGGGTGTTCTTGCTGAGTGGTATTTCGTGGCGGGCCCGACCGATGAGCATTTTCAGGACTTCCAGTCTTCCCTACCTTGCTCACGTAGTGCGAAACCTCCAGCCTACACACTGCCTTCCTCACATTATGCGAAACAGCATTCTTTGACATTGATAAGAGTAGTATCAATTTGACCATACTGTCCAGATTCATAGTGTGCTGCAATTTTACCCCTCACGGAGCTTGAAAACTCGGTGACCTTCAGCATGATAGGTAGGCTTTTCCTCGGGGAAAAATATTGCTCAAGGGTTCGTGACTCAGTGGACCGCGTCCTTTACAATTCTTGTTCGTGAACATCCTTTGGGTGCCAGCATAAGCTGATAGGAGGGACCGTTTGTCGATGCTCGTGTCTGGCTAAAAACCCGTAATTCTTAAAGCTGGCTTTTGACTAGTAACGTGTTTGACTAATTTTAGGGATACCATCCAAGTATTGCATCATTACCGTGGCAATTCGTGCTTGGGTATCCTACAATTATCGCACAGAACCTACGTCTCGGCACGGATCTATTTGTGGGCCTAGGAGATGCTTAACAAGCAAAAGTCCAAGCCGTCGAAACAGTTTTTCGTGTATGCACATACATAAACCACTAGCGGTCACAATTTTTTCCACACTCGGCCTTCTGTGAGTATGGTCGATGTATAATATATTATACTAAAGTATAATTTATTTGTATAGCCCCCTAAGAGAACTGAATCTCTATTCATGCGCTTCAGATATGCCGCAGGGCTCGAGCCCACCTCGCTCGTCAATGGTGAGCACCTTAACAACCCTGGGCCAAACCAGAGCATGCTATGCGATATTAATGCTTGCCACTATGGCAACAGAAGGCCACCTTTTTGCCACGAATTTTGCGAAGGGCTATAATGGGTTTTACCATCCTGGGAAGGTTAGCAAAAGACAGATCGCTCAGAAACTGGAGATACAGGAGTTATAGGCGATAAAGCAGTGCGATACAGCATTCGGAAAGTATCCACGTTAGGGATGATGCATAGCCGGCCAAAGCACTAAAACTTAGCATTGGTACGATCCTCAGCGAGCGGGCAGTGAGGGGAAGGCTAAACAAATTCGAGCTGGTGGAAAGGGTTGCAAAGACAGCTCTTCTACCGACGAAAGCCTAGAGTGGTGGTCACAGCTCAGACATTGGAGACCGAAATTGGATAACTTCATGGGGGGATCGAGGCTGCCAGCTCTCAAGAAAGAAGTAGAAGTAGGCCACTCATGCACTTAATCGACCGAATCTGCGAACTCAGCCGGCTCTGTGTGCTCGGCTGATTAACAGTATTTGATTCCTTCGATTTGCTGAAGATGCGCTCAAAGTCAGCCAGGGATGGTAGGATAGTGACTCCCCCGGGCACCAAACACATGCCTGAATTAGTTGGGCAATATATTTTAGTAGATATCATCCATTGGCCGTCGTTTTACTTCTTTCTCTTTTCACCTCAAACATAAAAGTTTGAGCCACAGGCTTGATTTTGGCCTTTTCGATGGCTTGTTGAGGGCCATTTCGAGATTCCCCGATCAGCGTCGCCAGGCTCGTGGGATCCGTCTGGCAGAGGTGCCCGCTAGAGTTACCATGATAAGATTCTCGCTGCTAAGACGACTAGTGTCGTATTTAACACCGTTATGGTATCAACAAAAAACAACTGCTGCTTCATACGCTAGATGGACAATAGTCCAGATGGTCTGTCGTCCAAGAATCGGCTAGGAGTCCAGCATATGCAAACGCTTACCTGTAGAAGCTTTCACTTCGATAGATGCAAGTCAATCAATAAGAAGCAATGACTTGTCAGAAAATGCCCGTCGTCTCCGATATGGGAGCTTTCGGGGGCTTTATCTTTCCAATCTGGAAACTTCCTGCCGCCGAAGTCACTTCACACGACACGCCCATTCAGACCCTTCTTCGCCGCCCGATAGTCTCTTGCTTGAGGCGACAGGTAGTCAGAGAGAGGCAGGGGCTGACTAATTGGTAGAGAGGGGCTCCAAAGACACACACCACGCAGTGAGAGAGAGAGAGAGAGAGAGAGAGAGAGAGAGAGAGAGAGAGAGAGAACTAAGGGTAGGTTGGACCAAATTTTTTCCACATGCACTTAAGAGGCTTGCCACTAACCACATTTGCATGCTGACCCTGTGCATGTCACCCCTAACCATGTTATTCATGTTGTTTGTTTATTAAGCATGACACAACTCACCATTCAATTGCATTTCCCTTTGCAGCAAATGTAAAGCGCCTAGAAAGACATTGAGTTCTCTGAGGGCGCTTTATCAAGTGCATGGTTATTATTATTATTGTCAGGGGTGGGTCTTCCTCGGGCAACTTCTGATTCTATTCCCGTAGATCGGTTTCCATATGTTTACGAGGGAGTAAAAGAGGCCAAGTTTCAGGACAAGTCGTGTCAAAGACACAAAGTCAAAGAAGGTAGGCGGGGAAGCTCAATCTACGGTGGTCATGGACTATTACTTTTTTCAGACGGGGAAAACGAACCCTAAGACGGGCCTTTAGTGCTTAGCTCTGCAGAGCTCAGCAGGTGCTCCCCAGATGCCGCAGGCCATCGAGGCGGCGCGAAGCTTCATTATTTGTCTGCAGAGCACGACCTATTTGGTTTCAATTAGCTAAACAGTGCTTCCATACGGAGCACCTCCGCTGACTGTGGCTTTGAAATCGGTGTATGGGAGCACTGAAGGATAGCCTCGCTCGTATTGCTGCATAATTTCCAGAAAGCCTAATTGAAAAGCCAGAATTCTTTTTGATAGTGCAAGGAAACTACTTGCACAGCAAATGCATTAATTGCAGAAGCAAACTCTTTTGTCTTTGAATGATCTCCTACTTTTTCTGTCATTTTAGTCATCACTTGAGATTTTCCATTTTCACTTTCAATTACTTCTTCTATCTCTTAAAGTAATCTCTTTTTCTTTTGTCTACCTAGATTAAGCTTATATAGCACTCTTGTGCGACTCAGAAATTGGAAAGCTTAACTCTCAAAATAGGCTATAACTGCATGTCTCCTGCTGCATCTGCATGTGATCCAGCTGTCCTATTTCAGAGCGACCTTTCACGAGACGCCTACATCAGCTCCACAGTCAAGTCTGCCAACTTTCATCTAAATGATACAGCTAAAATTTGGTCCTGCTTAGGCAGCGTTACTGCATCCAAATTGGTCCATGCATCTGTGACAATCTGTTAAGATTTCTTTAACTCACTGCTTGCTGGTCCTTCGACTTGTGCAATCATGTGCTTACAGTTGACGCAAACATTTGTAGCTATGCTTGTCTGTCATGAATGTCGCAGTTGCCACATCGCAACATTTTTCGCCGACCTGCACTGGCTCCAAGTCAAGCAAGGCATCGACATTAAGGTTCTATCACTCACCTTAAGGTTCCTTCTTTCTCTGGTTCCAGCATACTTATCAAAACTACTCCACCACCATGCTGATCATCGTATCGGCCGCTTTTCTGAGTCAAATCGTTTAGCTATACCTTGTACGAACCTCAAATCCTTTAGAGACCATTCCTTCAGTTAATGTGCTCGCAAAGCCAGGAGCTCACTCGCGACTGATGTCATGACGTCCCCTGACTTAACGATATTTAAAAAGAAACGCAAAATGCACCTGTTTTTTTAGCATTTGCTGGGTCTCTGTGATTTGTCCTGTTTGTGTGCTTATTCGCACTGACACTGTGCATGCTTCCACTAACCATATTTTACAGGTTGACACATGTGCATGTCACCTCTAACTTTGTTTGGCTTATTGACATTGTGCCTTTTACTACTAACGATTAAATCATACTTTCTTTAGAGCATATGTAATGTACCAAGAAAGAGATTGAGTTCTCTTATGGTGCTATATAAATGCATTACTTTTATTATTATAAAGAGCATCCATTGTATACATCACTCAATTAATTTATTATTAGTCTTTGATCCACAGCTTTTATCTTGAGCTTCTATATTTCAAATGCCTTTACCTGCAAAGCGATAATCCTCTTCCTTTGCAGAAACTGATTCTGCTTATTTTATTTGTGCTGATGGGCAATCGAAAAACGGTTTTTCTTCTTACTTATGACTGAGCTTTCATATATCTCATCAGTAAGCACATAAGTTTGTTATTATTTACGAACGTTCGTTCTTTAGGGGGACCTAGCGCTCCACTTCCAAGTCGGTCTTATTCAGGGACCATATAATAAATAAACGCTTCTGTCAACCGACTTTCCATAATATTTGCCATCTAAAATCAGCTCTACAACTTTGGAACAGGTATGACCGTAAGAACTGTACTGAGTCACCTGAAATCGCAAGATTTGTTCTTGTTGTTATTGGTTGATGTAGCCCTTCACGGAAGAACAACCAAACGAGAAATAAGTCAAAGTAAAGAAACACGTCTCTGAATTGTCAGCCAGTTCCATAAGGCACTAGATACTTCAAAGGAATGCCACAGCAATATAAATGAAAAAATAACACGCCTTTTCGAATAGAGAGCTGTTAAATAAAAATTTTATAAATATAAATGTTAATTTGTATATCCCTTGTTAAATACAACCACTACTTCCTATTTATGACAGATTTTTATTCTTGAAATGTATTGCTATTTTTATAAGCACTTAAATTTGCTAGTAATCATTGCTAACAAATTCATAGCCGAAATAAAATATGTAAGACCTTTTTATTTCAAGTAAATTTTTAATAGCTGGATGCAACTGTATGTGACGCCCCAAGTACCAGCGGAGTGGCGTTATTTTCTATGTCTTCCTTTTATGTCTAAAGGTCAAGAGGTAGACACCTCTGAAACAAACCCTTCCTGTGGTCTGGTTATAACTAAAATCATCTTAGTTTACCTTGGCCATCAATCTGTTTGCTACGGCACAGTTGACAATCGACTGCCACCACCGAGTCTCTACAGGTTATCCTGCTACACTACGATAGCACGGATAGTCATGTGTACCACACATTTTTGCGGAATGTGTAGTGCCAGCTGATTTTTTAAGCAAAAAACTCGAAGACATGGGCAGGATACTAACACCAGCACCATTTCTGACAAAAAATTAGTCTGCAAACGATAGCGCTACGTACTTCGGTACGCTAACGATTAATCTTCCATATGAATATAAATACTATACATGACATTGCTGCCAGTACTGCTAGCGACCATCGAAGTTTTATTTGCAGCACGCCCTCATTATAACCTAGAGAGCAAGGAAAGAAAGCCTATAGACATGCGCTCTCCCATATTGCTCGAGTGCTTGCCGAAGCCCTGATACTTCTTGTGTCATTCGAATGCATGCCTAAAACAACGTTTGTAAGTCAGGCCCAAATGACATAGTCATCGCGGTATCCTGCAAGCTGACACGCGCCATCTTGCCTACAAGCCACAAGCCAAAATCGGCTGCCCCAGCAATAGTTAGCGAGTGCAGATCTTCTTTACTAGAACCCAGTGAGGGACCCGCGGAGGCGACAAGTTGCCCGAACCCCCTCAGATGGATCGCACCGAAGCAGCTGTGCAGGAGCTGGTCAGGGATGTAATGTAATGTATCTCCGTCTGTAACTTCACTAAGCTATAAATACCGTGTGGGTTGCAGTACTCTAATCAAACATTGACGACGTTGCGTTACTTATTTCTTCAATTGCTTTCCAAATGCAGCTCCGCTGCCCACTTTCTCTTTATTTTGAGAGAGTGGCTGACCATTGGCCGATTGGCCGTCAAGATCCACTAAAAATTGCAGCTCTCTATAGACGCTATAGTGCTCTCCATCTTAGAAGCGATCGTAGCAGCCACCCACAACTTATATGTAGAGATGGCTGTACCTGGCCTAAGCCAGCCAAGCATTAGGGCTTGATGTCCTTTCTAAACTTTCATTCATTCAGAAAGGGCTAGTAGTGTAATGAACGCTCTTGCCTTGAAAGATGCTGCAACCGGGTGTCCCTTTCCGTTCACCGGTGACAATCGCGTACTCATCGAGTCACCGTGTTAATTGCGGATATGCTTAATTAAATACGTTGGCAATTTGGCGACTGATGACTGTCTATCTACTAACGACATTTTGTATCCTCACGTATTTCCTTTCTATGGCATGCTTTATAACCCTTCTGGAAGTTTGTGTAAGTACTAATCACATCGTAAAGTTCTTCATAAGTAAAGGGATTAGATAGCACAATGAAGACTTTTCACAGGGGCTATGCTAGTCCAGGAGGTAAGATTCTAAGTCTTTAGACCGAGGTCGTGGATTCGAATCCTGCAGTAGGCGATCTCTTATTGCCAACTGCAAGCAGTGGCAATGACAGTTAAGGCTCTTCGGCCGCTATACAAATAAGGCTGTTAAATCAATGGCACTTCCTCATTGCAGACAACGAAGTTTCGCGAGCTGTCGTAGTGCATCGACAACTAAAACGGGTGGATAATTTCTCTGCTAATCGTTTAAAATCCTAAGCGCATATTGCATCAAAGTTTTTAATTGTGAAGTACAAGGGCATCAGGAAAATGCAATTTAGCACGACTTGAGCTTTTTGCAAATACAATCATGCACTGGCCTATCTTTCGGGAGGCTGGAAGATTTACGAGATACGGTGGACCTACCTTTTAGACTTGGCCGCAGTGTATAGACGATGTGATGGCACTGTGAGAAATATAATGGCCTTGCCTGCCTTTCGCAGAGATAAAAAGTACATAAAATCTGCAGCTGCATAAGGTTTTCACTGAATGCCTTGAGTCGAAAGCTAGACTGTCGGGATTCCAGCGCTTGAGTTATGCAATATTGTCTGTGTCACTGGATTTAATTTGTCAAGTTTCTTTTGACATACCCCAACTAAACGAGTATTGGTCTAAGTAAGGTCGTTAAAAATAACTCAAAAATAATGCATGGTGCATTCTGGAGCAGTGGCAAAGCATTTCTAGCATTTCTCGGTGAAAAAAAGTTAAACATGCCAAGTTAAACAATCCAAAAAAGAATGCCGGTCATGCAGTTTTTCGCCGCCTTATCTATATTGAAACCCAAGCTGCTTAACAGTCAGAAGACTGGTGACGACTGGCTTAACTTGTTTAGCCATTTATGAAAATGCGTACCTCTTTCTTATTATTCACTGCAAAAGCTTTGCAGTTGCTAAGATATGCGGAAGCTATTTCGTGTTCGCTGGTGTTCACGGCAAGAGCTAAACCTTCTTGTCTTCCTTTGAATTCACGATCTGACATCGAGCGATTATGGTGTCTGGCGACGTGCAATCAAAAGTGTGAGTCTCATCCATCTTGTTAATATCGCCAAAAAACCCGCCGCTTGATCTATTGAACTCGGTAACTTTGGTGGTGCTCATATTTTTTTAAGTTAGCAGAGCCACGCTAGCCATGCCTGGCAAACGCGATGAGCTAGTGGCACTTCACGTAAGTCACTAGTCAGCCCACGGAGAGTGAAAGCATTGAATCCTAGAGCCTAGGCACAGAGGCTCAGCCAACAGCGAGCTGCCGTCTCTCTGAAATTAGCTGTCCAGTGAGAAAAACTCGCTGTGATTAGAGCTGGAGAACCCAGTTTGTGATTTGTATAGTGCACTATGGGGTAATGTCTGAAAAATACTTATAAATGTGTCCTAAAATCGACTATTTTGTAATAATAAAAAATGATTAGTGATAATATGATAAAATAATGATAATGATAATAATATAATGATATAATATATGATAATAATATATATATATATGATATAATATATGATATAATGCTATCATAATGATAATGATAAAAAAATGGATCATGATGTATCTCAGTCTGTAACTCCACAAAGCCATAAAGACTATGTGGGTGTTACGCAGGAGAGTTTTGTATAGCGCACTCACAGCCTAAGTGGCTTTCGGTATGCATTCGGTAGCCAACAGACTGTATCTCACGTAACAAAGAGAAAGTGGGAAGCATAGCAGAGTCAGGAGAGCAGTTGAGGTAGTGAGTAGCATGGAAGTATCAGCTCAGGTTCGCGGGCAAAGGATGAGTCATAGTCGGCAGCAGGAGAGTAGTTGTCGTTGCGTAAGAATTGTGGAAGCGAATTCCACAGTCTGGGACTTGCAGACCTAAAGCTTCTGTCGCCAACGGTCTTTAAGCGGAGGAAGGGAACAGCCAATCTATTGTCCACACAGGACCTGAGGGCGCGAACAGGCTGAAACTGGTGCAGCAGTTCAGCTAGGTACCTAGGAGCTAAGCCGTGGCGGGCCTTGTGGGTCAGCGTAAGAACTTTGCTCTGTATCCGTTGCTCAACCGGCATCCATCCTTGCTCTTTTAGCAAAGGAGGCACGTGCTCAAACCTCTGGGACTTGAAGACTAGCCTTGCAGCCATATTTATAGTCAGCTGCAGTGGCCTAATAGCTTTCTTTGGTAGCCCAGCCAAAGGGAATTACAATAATCAAGCCGAGACAGAACTAAGGAGCTAGTTAAATTTTTTACAAGCAACTGTGGGAGACAGCTCCTGATCTTGGATAGGGATCGAACGTGATGGCTAGCTGTAGAAGCAGTCTTCTGAATGAAGCTTTTCAAATTGAGGCAGCTGTCGAAAACGACGCCTAAATTTCGAGCACGTAGGGATGGTCGCACAATAGCATCACCTATGAGAAGAGCAACGCCTTTCAATCCAGCCACACGCTTAGGGTGTCCTAGTTTGGTTTTATTGTCGTTTAGTTTCAAGAAGTTTTCCGACATGCAGGATCAAAAGTCGGCAAGGCAAGCATTCAGTTTCTCAGTTTCGGCAGCAGATTCTGACTGTTTGAATGGCAAATACAACTGAGTATCTTCAGCATAAAAGTGATATCTCATTCCACGGGCCTTAATCAATTTTCCCAGAGGTAGTGTATACATGGAGAACAGCAAGGGACCGAGATCCAGACCCTTGAGGGACATGTCATTAACAGAACACTTTCGATTACTTCCTAATTTCGGCAGCCCGTAGCAACCGGTTGCCTGAAGGCGTTCATGTTAGCATGAGGCTGGCAACACATCCAAACGACACGCGTCCGTAACGGCAAGAGCGACCTTGCTCTCGTGACTTACACCTGCAACCCACTGCTGCCCCTCATCTGAGCGAAAAGTAAACCTTGCACCAGACCATGCACGTATGCCTACCCCGAAAGACTATCCGGCAGATCAAAACGCTAAGCGGAGTTTGCTACGCTACCGCCGTCCAAGACAACGCCGCTATCGTTCGTTTTCCCCTCCCCCCTATCCTAGCTGAGCTATCCTAGCTGAGCCGCCGCACTAAGTGCACTAAGGGCCGTTCGATTACCCGCATCCGCTTGCTCCTCAGTCTGTCTGTTGTCTGTCTGCTTGTCTGTCTGTCTGCTGGGGCTAATGCTTCGTCGTTCGCTATCAAGTGTTCTTGGCGCTATTGGCTGCGACTTGAGCAGCGGCCACGGAGAATCTCGAGGATGATTTCGTTTAAATCTTATCGACAGCGTCTTCTGGCGATAGCGTTTCGCAAGCAATCCATCCAGAGACGGACCGGCAGTAGTATCTCCCACGAACCACGCCTCTTGCCGAAGCACGAGCTCCTTAGGCAATCGTGCCCAGCCACTCGACTCTGCCGCATGACTGAACGGCGTCGACTATTTGCTTACTGATATACGAACATACGAATGCAAATAATACTATAAAGCAGCAGACCATCTAGACGGTAGGCGCTGAGAAATAGGACATGCTTTCCTTATTATAATAATAATAATGCACTTGCTAAAGCGCCCTCAGAGAACTCAATCTCTCTCTAGGCGCTGCCGTTAGACGGTCGCTTTATACAAAAGGTCGCTAGTGTGACCATTAGTAAAGTTTGACGTCGGACCTACTTGCTTTCCCTCGCGAATATAAGAGCTCGTCACCTGCCATCACTCGGCCCGATATTGACTTGACTACGGCTACTTAGTACTCGCAGATATTTCGGCCTGTGCGATCGGGCGCTTACAGCTGGTGAAAAACTCAGCAGCCTGTTGGCTTTTCTGGCGTGTGCGTCGCTATTTCACGTTACACCACTTCTCGCCGACCTACACCGGCTTCCCATCAGGCAGCGTATCGACTTCGAGGCTTTTTCTCTCACTTTTAGATGCCTTCATTCGCTCGATTTAGCAGCAGTGCCCAGCAATTAAGGTGCTCGCATTTAACGACTGATGATGACATCCGCACATGGATGGCAGCTAATTTTCTAAAACTAAACGATGATAAAACTAACTTACTAGTTATGGGCAAACCCAGTGTGATTCAGAGATTGGAAAGGCTGACTTTAAAAATTGGCTCTGCCAGCATATCTCCAGCTGAATCAGCTCGAAATCTAGGTGTCATATTCCAAAGCGACCTCTCGTAAGACGACCACATCAGCTCCACAGTCAAATCTGCCTATTTTCAGCTTCATAACATTGCTAAAATTAGGGCTTGTTTAGATAAGGATACCACGTCCAAGTTGGTCCGTGCATTCGTGACATCCCGTCTCGACTTCTGCAACTCACTGCTTACTGGCCTACCAGCATGTGCGATCAGGCGATTGCAGTTGGTGCAAAACTCCCGCAGCTAGGCTTGTCTGTCGTGAGCGTCGCAGTTGCCACATTACTCCACTTCTCGCCGACCTGCACTGGCTACCAGTGAGGCAACGGATTGACTTCAAGGTTTTGTTGCTCACTTTTAGGTCCCTTCATTCTATGGCTCCAGCCTATCTGTCAGATATACTACCCCATCAGGCCAAGCATCGTACCAGCCGCTTTTCGGAATCCAACAGTCTGGAAATACCTCGTACAAACCTCAAATCCTTTGGAGACCGTGTATATAGTTCTTATGCTCCCAAAGCCTGGAACTCCCTCCCGACTGACGTTAAGTTATCCCCTGGCTTTACGACATTTAAAAAGAAGCTATAAAACCAACTTGATCCTTAAAGTATTGACTGGGACCTTGCAACATATCTTTTGTGTGCCTATGCATGCCGATACTGAGCCTGTTACCGCTAGCCATATTGACATGCTTCCCTTACAGCCATATGTAAAATGTATAGAGACCGAGAGAGAGAGAGAGAGAGAGAGAGAGAGAGAGAGAAAGGGAGAGAGAGAGAGAGAGAGAGAGAGAGAGAGAGAGAGAGAGAGAGAGAGAGAGAGAGAGAGATCAAGTTCTCTTATAGCTAAATACAAATTTCTTTTTACTATTATTATTACTACTACTATATAATGCTCTCTTTGGTCCTTACTCACGTACAAACTTTACCCAGCAATACCTCAAGTTCTTAATGCTTCGCTGGTTTTAGGGGCTTTTCCAAAGTCTTTCAAATGGGGCATTGTTCAAGAGAAATCTACAAATTCTGGATTGGATTCTGAGGTTCTTGCAAACTATCGCCCGTCCCTTCTTTCCTTTTTTAAAGATTCTAAAAATATTGCTGCTTATCAGTATGTTGAACTCATTTAAAAGAATGAAGTAGCAAACCATTTTCAGTCGCGAATCACGCAACAGTATTCCACTGAAACTTCTCTCCTCCGCGTGACCAACGTTATTCTGAGCAGCGGTATCCATGACGTTGACGACACTGCCCTGGTCCTGCTCAATCTGTCAGCTACTTTTGATACCGTTGATCACGATATCTTATTCGAACGATAGAGAAAGACGACTGGTCTAGCGGACAAAGCTCTGACATTTCTCATGTCGTACTTGTTCGATCGTATTCACCGCGTATCGTGCGCTGGTCGCGTCTCATCCAGCGGAACAGTCGCGCGTATAGTCGCACAAGGATCCACTCTCGATCCTTTTCTGCTCTCTATTAATACGAAGACTCTCGGACGAGTCCGCGGGATCGTCAGTCACTTCTGTGCTTTCTACGCTGAAGAAGATACCCACGTGTTTTTGTCCGGTTCGCTATCGGCTGCAGCGACTGATAAAATGCGTGCTTGCCTTGCAAATAAATACTCGATCCTGAATGTCAGCCAATTTTGACATTGGACGACGATATCAATGACGATAAGAACCAAACTCCTACTCATAGGACACCCAAAGCGTAAGGCTTGACTAGGAGAATTGTCTCTTCTGATTGGCTATGTTGTAGTGCGACCGTCGTTACGTGCTTGGACTTCAGGTGTCTTTTTTTATAACTGATTAATGTTTTTTTAAGTTTCATTCATATGACCACTTCCACACCTAGCTATGGTGCTTGATCCCTGTCTAAAATTAGGGACTGCCTACCACGGTGGCTGGCTGAGGATCTTGCTAGCTCCCTCTTTCTGTATAGACTGGATTACTGTTATTTAGTTTTGCTCTTGCTGGGCCACCGAAAAAAGCCTCGGAGCCTTTCCTACCGGTAAGAATTATGGCTTCAAGGTTAGTCGATAAACCCAAGAGGTTCAACAATGTTCTCCTTGGCTGAAGGTAGGGAAAAGTATGGCTGCAAGTTTAGTCAACAAATCCATGTGCCTCCTTAGCTGAAGGAGCTGTGGTGGCTGCCGGTTGATCAGAGAATAGAGGAAAGCGTTCTTACTTTGACCCACAAAGCCCGCCATGATTTGACCTCTTCACACCTAGCTGAACTGTTGTACGAGTTTCAGCCTCCTCGTTCCCTCTAGGCCTCTCAAGACAATAGCTGTGAAATTCTTTCACTTAATGCCTTTTGGTGACGAAAGCTTTTTCTCTGTAGGTCCCAAATTTGGAACTCACTCACACGAATCTTGTGCAACGTCTTCTCTCCAGTTGCAGAGTTTGGATCATCCCGTACAGTCAGTCTGAACCTCAACTGCCCTTCTGACTCAGCCATTCATCTCTCTCTCTCTCTCTCTCTCTCTCTCTCTCTCTCTCTCTCTCTCTCTCTCTCTCTCTCTCTCTCTCTCTCTCTCTCTCTCTCTCTCTCTCTCTCTCTCTCTCTCTCTCTCTCTCTCTCTCTCTCTGTTGAGTGAGATTAAGTCTTTGGCTACCGAATTCGCACTGAAAGCGGCATAGGCTTCGAGTGTGCTAGTGAGCACTCTCCAACGTAGCATCTACTCAGTTGTTTTGGAGTTGTGGGGTTACAACTTAGATACCTTACAATCATGCGGGTTTCGGTGCTTTTGGTTACGGCTCTTATAGCGATTTCCTCACTACCGCATGCTGCCTTCCAGCACTTCGAACTCCCCTAACTGCCAAGGTCACCAGCATGCCTTGCTAACCTTAGCACTTCAACGCAGCAAACTTACTCAAATTCAACGACGAAAAGCCAGCTCGCTCGTTACGGTCAATCCTAGTGGTTCTCAGAGACTAGAAATCCTAATTCTCAAAATGGGTTCGGCCAGCCTATCTTTTGTAGCCTCGAGACAAAATCTGGATGCCCTGCTCAAAAATGACATTTACCTACATGAATGTTGTAGCTTCGCAGCTAAAAAACAAAATAAATTCGAGCTTGTTGAGATCACTTGCTTAGATATTTAATCTTGATTTACTTAAAATAGGGAATTAAGTTTGCTGCTGCGTGATCATAAACTAGACAAAGTCAACCTACTGCAATTAAATGTAGCCTATTCATTTTAATTATTTATGTATTATGCAGTGAATAGGTTTTGTGAAACCTTTAAAAATGCTGAGAAAAATTAGAGTTTCTAAATAATCGATGCTCGACAACGATCTAGTCGCTAGCGATCTAGTTGGTAGCGTAACTTATGACTAAACTAAACATAAATCACTGCGCCTTGAATGCTCTGTGACACAAATAAGTGACGGCTTAACGTGCTTTAGGAAGCTCGCTCATTTTTTGTTCTTATTTTATTAAATCTATATATACCTTTACTTATATATATTTGTATATACCATAGTTTCCTTAGTAAATTACTTGCATTTGTTCAAAACAGACTAGATTCGTGGTTTTGGGCATGCTTGGTAGCTGAATGTAGAGATATTCTAAGAGGATGCAAGAGCTAAGGCGCACTTTACGCCTCCGTCTGCAGCTGCTCGCAATAAAAATTGTGGCCAAGCTTTTGTTCTGTCAATGTTTAGCATCTCTTCCATAAATTGACATTCTTTCACTTCTCTGCTGTGACAAAATTGAGCAAATCTTAGTTTCTTTAAGAAAGTTTTGGGGCAGTAATCCTTGATTTATCTTTAGCTGCTAAAAATTGAAGAATGTATCAGCCTAGATTGACACAAGACCTCCACTTGCACGGTAAACGCGAAGCTGTCTCACACAAAATTCGACGAGTGTTTTTTGCCCTGTTTGCACGGCAGTGCATAAAGGAAGTAGTAATTTGGTGTTCATTACTATTTCTTGACAATTAAATCAGCAAGACCAAATTTCGCACGTTTTTTCGCCTCACGGCCAGTAGACGCTCTTCGACGTGGAAGGTTCAGGGTTTGAAGGCTGTATTGCATCTGTAGCCAATTCTCGGCGACAGTACATGTGTAGAATTCCCGCGAAGCCGATTAGAAGAAAACCATAGGCAAACTTTGCGAAAATGATTTGATGTATTTTATCAATGCCATTGATCGCCAGCAGTGCGTGAATTGCTAAGTCTTTTTAGGTCGCTTGTAGTTTCTGGTGTTAGCATAAAAATTCTCTGGTGTGGCAAGTGACAAAACGGAAAGCCTATTCTTGTGGCTCCGGAATAAGCACTTCTGTAGCCGTGAAAATAATGGGTTAAAACAAATATCATTTAGCTACATATTTTAATATTATTAGTAATTGATGATGCAATTTTGTTTAGCACTCTAATTAAATACCTGTTAAGGCACATCAAAATGCTGGAAAGAAAGTGTATGCTGATCGATTACAATAAAATGCAGAATTTCAGCTCTCGTCAGCACACAGCAGGACGATTTACGGCGACTAATTGAAAGTCATAGGAAATTAGTGGAATCTTAGATTTGATTTAAATTTCGTCAAGACATGTGATGATTCGTGATGTCGGTCGATAGCTACGTTTACGCTTCCGATGTACGGGAACTGAAGGCAAGGTGACCAAAGAATTTGAGGTTTATTTTAAGGCACAACTATCCGACCAGGGTCAAAGCAGCGGTCGATACTGAGAGAGTGAGCATTTCAGATAGCTAGGCCAGAGCAAGAGAATGAAAGCATCTAAAACTAAGTATTTGAGGATCTATCTTTAATTCGGTGTGCAGAGTACTGAAAAGCCCAGTGCAGGTCGGTGAGAAGTGTCAGTTGCGACCTTCGCAACAGGCAAAACTTTCGCCCGAGTTTAGCGCTATCTTTGATTGTTCAATTGTTATTAAGGTATGCAGACTTGCCTGCAGCGAGTTGCTGAAGTCTATATGAGACGTCACAGATGCACGCTTTTTAGTCCTGACTCTCCTGCGACTGCGGTGCATACGATTTTTGCTTTCCAATTCTAAATGCAGCGGCCCCGGGTGCGATGCAATGTACGCACAGTTCGCTATTTTACGGTGTTTTCCCTTCAGCACCCTTGTGCCTTGCGATCGCGAAACTCGACTAGGAAACCTATTACGGTTTACACTCAGAATGACAGCTTTTCGAACATTGGATGACCCTGCCTCCTTCTTTGCTGCTTTCAAACTTTGAGCAGACAGTAATATTCTTACATTCCGATGGTACCATGCTCGCGAAATTTAACCCAAAATATTTTGGCAACATTTTCCTCTTACAGTAACTGAAATTCAGGCAAGCGCAAGATGTTTCGTCTATTGCTTGATGTCTGCTTAGTCCTACCAGCGGGGTCTCCGGTAACGCAACTCTAGCTGTCACGTGTGGCTAGACTTCTTGCACTTGCGTGAATCGCGAAGTTTGGTTGATGACCATCTAGGATTTTCATGTGTCGTGCATGAGAAACTTTGATGGATGAAGTGGTGACTTAAATATACAGAAAGACAGTAAATAAACATTCATAAACCATTCGCCCAAAGAGTTGCCAGGCAACAATCCCAAAATTTGAAGTAACGACTTCGCCATTCCTCTTGCACACTGGGATGTATCAAAATTTAGCTTCCTCTTTTGCAAATCCTGGCTAACCCCAAGGCTTTACAGAGAGTTTTCAGTAACGCATTGTAAGCCTAAGCTACTCCTGAGTGAAAGCGTTAGGGCAGACGGAATCGGTGCTTGCGAGTATTCAACACCCTCCACAAAATTGTGTGCAGTCCAGGGCGTAGATTTTTGTTTTGAAGACGAGCAGAACGCTGAGGGCACCAGTAGCCACGACCAACCCAAGCACATAGTCGTCCAACTGAACAAGTTTTCGTAACACAAAAATGGGGCTTCTAACTGCAGCGGCAGATTCCGTGTACAGATTTTGACACCACGTATAGAGGCTGCTGTACATGTCCCCACCTGGGAGACACACCTTGAGCACAAATATCCGTCATTCTTTGTCTGCATGTCTACATGAGATCAGAGGCACAAAAATGTGACCTTTCAACGAAGTTATGCCTGAATAACGTCACAGTCGCCGAATCCCATCTTTTGCCATTTTCCCATCTTGAAGCCACTCACATCGAGCTACATGTGAGCCCGTCCGCCCATGTACACGTAGGGTGCCACGCCCACTCAGTAGGTCCATCTTGTTTGCCGCTCGCCGTCGGTGCCGGCCAATCGCCGGAGCTCTTCACCAGTCCTTCTTCCACCGAGGAAGCCCCTCTGCAGACATTCAGCGTCTCGTCAAACGCTCTCGGCGGCGGGGCGCACCTGCAAACTGGCGTGTTTTTTTAGGCCATCGTTTGCTCGGTTCGATATTTTAACAGCGCGACATTCATCCTGGACAGTGGCATTCGCCTTAGGTGGCGCGCATAAGCCAATTGAAAATGACTCCGCCTCGTCCGGCAGCATAATCAGTCGGAGATTGCTTTTTGTATTGAGTGGTGCAGCCGAGAAGAATTGTTCTGGCATTGAGCATCCCTGGCACGGATACGGCGGCGAGCTCAATCGGACCGACTACGACTGATATTCATTACTCGTGGTTCCTGGATTGTAATGGCTTGGGACCAATTGTGCGAAAATCAATAGCCGAGGCCGCGTAGAAGCCGACGCCATACCGTAGGCGGTGGGAGTTTTGCTTCCCGAGTTGGAATTATGCTGCCCGCTCGCTATCCTCCTTTCCCGAAGCCTGCGTGCATACGAAACTAAAACATCTCGAGGAAGAATGAGCAAAGCGGATTCATGGAAAGCAGTCGAAGACAAGGAGCTGAGCAATTACATAATTGCTTGGTTGAAGAGTGCAAACAGTCAAAAAGGGAGCGACCTACGAGTGGGTGCGAATACCAGCGGGTTTGCATAATAAATAGTAGAACTCCATGCCGTAGGACCGCCTAACTTAAGACTAGAAAGTATTGTGTAGGGGCGACACTTCGTTGCTTTCGGGGTTACGCTGTTGGATTACGCCTGAATTCATTGGTTGCCGTTGATTGGACGATCGAACCCTTCGATTCGTTTTTTTGAAGATCTGCTGACGCGTGCCACAAACCTCAGAGGAGGACCAACATGCAACCAAAGAAGTCCTTGCTATAAAATATAGGAGGGAGGTCGCTGCTGCAGAAGGCGGTCGAGACCTTCTCTTTCGCATTTTTCAACAGCTGACGAAATAGTTAGCTTCGAGAATAAACAGAAAACACTTTGGCGCTAGCATTGGTGAACCGTAATGGCATACTAAGGCCGTTGCTCTTCACGACCTTGGTCCCGAGGTAGTGGGTACGAATCGTGCGGTTGGCGATCCTTTTTTCCCTGCTGCGAGCGCTAGTAATAGCCCTTAAGGCTCTTCTGCCGCAAATCAGCTAGCACAGTCCATCGTAGCAGCGAGCGAGTATGCTACTTCAAGCCTTACGCATGCGCTGCCTCGCGCGTTCTTGCCACGTACACGTATTTGCAGTCGCACGCTTATTAGGCCCTATTCTTTGGCAGCACTTTTGAAGATATTGTCGTCGAATCACGGAGTGAAAGCAGTTTCAATTATTTTGATAACCTCCTCTGCTAGTTGCAATTGCCTGTCTGACTAGTTAATCACGCTCACAAACTGACGTTTGCAAAAGTCAAGTGTCGGCGGCCAGGGTGTACTCAGTATAGGGTGCCGACGTCTTTCCGGATATATGCAACTGGATAGCGTACAACAAAAAATGGAATCGGATGAAAAAACTTTCCACTAACATAGTTAGATTCCGAAATCTCTGTCCTTACTCTGGCGAGCTCTTCGCAGAGGCCTTCAGAAGTAGGAGATTCTCCTCCTTCGAGTCGGCGAATCGCACAGCTGGGCGGCGTCCAGACGGTGGCTCGGAAAGACAAGCTTGCAATCGGACGCACGGCCTGAGCACACTCGAGCATAGCAGAAATGTAGATTTGGATAGAGTCTGTCCATTTGTTCTGCTAGAACTATCGCCCAGTCCTTCTCGAGCATCCCCCCACACTGACCTATTTAGGCTTCTCGCGCTGCCGTAACGCCAGGCACCGTGCTGACACGCTCGCCGCCGTTTCGGCTGCGTATCGCTAACGCGCTCACCGCCGCTGCAGGCATAGTGCCGTTACGCTCGTCGTTCTGGGCGAAGCTCCCTCGTAAGCGGCTCCGAGCAGGGGCGTCTCTCGATCGAGTAATTATGCGTTCCGAGATTTTGGTGGATCTAACGAGACGCCACCACGTGCTTTTGTGAGCCGATGCTGAGCACGTTAAAACCTAACTAAGTGACACTCATCCTTTACAGTATATGTCTATGTCAAGTGCCCTGGAATAGATTTAGTTCTCTTTCGGCGTTATATAAACACATTGTCGTAATGATTGTTATTAATAGAGATTATCCAATGATGCACGCGTGACAACCCCAAGCATACAAACACTCTTATAAAACGAAGAATGTTAATAATTTAATAATGATCGAATTATAACGCAATGACAAGAATAGTTGAAACATTTTTTCGAAGAAACATTTGCATTTTTCAAGCCAGATGAAGACATTAATCGTATGAAGATGAACATTACCAAAGATATTACTGAGACCAATGCTACTTCGCCAATGTTAATTCACCAATGTTAATTCGCCAACGAATAATGGCATGCGGGAACCTATCCCTTCTCTCAGCAGAGCACGCTAGTCAGTTGGTGCACACCGTGGCATGACAGCCGGCGACCAACCAAAGCCACTGCGTCTTAGTAGCTACCGAATGGCCGGAATCGAGCGCCAGGCAGCCCGAAGCGAACGATAAGCCGGGTTGCCCGCATTGCCCGGCAGGCTAGCTCGCGGTCGGCCCAGACGCCGCCGAAGCCGGCGCGACTCGGCGCTGGCTCTGCAGCAGACGCTGTCAGTTGTCCGGAAGCAGGACGACAGCTCAGCAGCAAAAGACCGCGAGCAAGCAATGGCAGGATCCGCTCAGGACCTATCGCTGTCGTTTGCTCCTGCTGATGGCTTGCTTGCAGAGCAGACGCCATCCGGAGCTGGTTCGATGAAGTGGCATCGCCTAAGAAAGGTAACGTACAGGCTTAATCGACCGCCTCGCGTATTGTAGCGGCGGAGGAGCTGTAGCGGCGATCACTTGCGCTTGCATTGGGCAATTTAGAATTTCCTGCAACAGACGACTCGAACTCCGCCCCCCCCCCGACCTAGGTCGTGAAGTGTGTTCACCTGATAAAACCGACTGACAAGTTATGGAAAAACCAAGTGTGATTCAGAAATTGGAAAATCCAAGTTCTTTCAACTCACATTAAGGTCCCGTCATCCTTTGGCTCCAGGATCACTATCAGATCATCTCCCCACCAGGCTAAGCATCGTACCACCCGATTTTTGGAATCTAGTCGTTTACTTATACCACGTACGTACCTCAAATCCTTCGGAGACAGTACCTTTAGTTCGTATGCTCCTAAAGCCTGGAACTCGCTTCCGACTGGCGTTACGACATCCCTGACTTGACCACATTTACAAAAAGCTAAAAAAGTATCTATTTATCCCAGCATTTAGTAGGTCCACGTGATTCATCCTTCGTGTGCTTACGCGTGCTGTCACTAACCATATTTGCATGCTGACCCTGTGCATGTCACCTCTAACCATGCTATGCTTGTTACCATTGAGCATGCTATCACTAACCATTCGATCATGCTGCCTTTGCAGCAAATATAAAGTGCCTAGAAAGAGATTGGGTTCTGTAAGAGCGCTATAACAAACGTATTATTATTAAGTTTTTATTATAATGTCTAGGCTAAGATCAGGGGATATCTACTCTTACGATGTCAAAGTCTTAATTTTACCTGCAGCTTGAAAGGACCCTTTTTTGCGCCTTCCCACTTGTGAACCGGATTGCGTAGTTTCATTGATAAGAATACTTTTTGACGAAGCTCCACAGACGCTTTGACATCAGTAGTTCTTATAACATCTCTCTAGACACCTTGAATCAAGCAGCTAACCAACATCAAGATTGCGTAGCTCACAGTTTGGTCCATTCGTTCTCCATTAGTAGGGTTCACCAGCCCTCGGCAGTTGCTATGTAATACGGCCAGCTGGGGGGTCAACCAACTCCAAGGCTAAGCCAGCCCTCGACTTGATTCGGGTGGTCTGAGGTGTCACGGTTAACCCGTGGCAGTTCCCGCGGCAGTTCTCCGATCGTTCAAACCCGTGCCGTGGCATGCGGTTGTCTCCGTCACGAGGCACTCGCATCTCTAGCGACGGGGCACTGGTGTTTCTGGACATCTCGGCGGCTGGTCAGCGCCGAATGGAGACGTCGGGCTTACCGGCTTCGAAGGTCTTTAGCCAGGTTTTCGCCATTCCTCGTCTCCGTGCAGCAGTTTTGCAGCTGTTTCAAAGGCCCCTCACGGCAGCGTCGTTTGTTAAGACTGGTATGGCGCTATGAATTTGTCCCCGCTTGGCAGCCCCTCACAGCTTGGGCGACGGTGCGCTGGTATCGCTGTGCAACTCTGCCGGCTAACGCTGGCCTGAGGATTCTGCGTCTCCTTTAGTGCGTTGCATCTTTTGGCCCCAAGTGATACTGTTTAATTCCCTGTTGCTGCTGATTTAAATGCGATCAGAAATCGATGAGAAATCATATTAGCGTCCCTCTGGCACCAGCCCCGAGATGACCAAGCGTCTAGGGGCTTTAATAACTGGGAGGAGGGGTCTATTGGGAAGCAACCTACCCCCTGGTATCGATGACACTCTTTGTCCGACTTGTTCTTATTGGAAATACTTCCAATAATGTTTTACACCTACCGTCCGCTTTTTCTTTTACTCAAATCGTTTAGCTGTGCCTCTAATCAACCTCACATTGTTTGGAGACCATGCTTTCAGTTCGTAAGCTCCATAAACCCGGAAATCACTATTTACTGACGCCTGGACTTCGGCTGACATAACGACATTTTCAAAACCTAAACACCCATTTATTTTTACTCGCGTGATTTTTCCTTGCGTGCTTATGCGTGCTGAAACTCTGCATGATATTCTAACCAATTGACATACTTCCTTCATATTTAAAGTACCTGCAAAGAGATTAGATTCTCTTAGAGTGCTATACAGATGCTAGATTCTTATAATCATTTATATTTTTAATCTAGTTTACGTTGATTTTTGTCTAGAGAGTCTCGAGCTTTTTCTTCAAATGCCAGCAAAGACTGAAATTCTTAATAATAATAATAACGTTGCGCTTGATAAGCGCTCTCAGAGAACTCAATCTCTTTCTAGGCGCTTTACATTTGCTGCAAAGGAAACACGGTCAATTCGTGGGAAGACATGGGCTGCTATTCTTTATAGATAAGCTATTGGTGGCTTTTCCATCGCGTCAGTAATTCGTTGGGGGAGCCAATTGTTCATAGGAGCCGTAATTTGTTTGCTTTCACCACAACACGCCTTTTTAACTTCCGTTGTTGGCCTCCTATACGGTCAGCCTCGTTGTGTCTTCTGAGGCCTCAGCTTACCTCTATATCCTCTGCCACCGAGTGGTCGGACTGCTAGAAGGCAACATTGGACTGCTTCGCAAATTAAAACATATAATCTACAATCTATCTGATTAAGAGCAGTACCATTCCGTATTGAGAGAGAGAGAGAGAGAGCAATTGGAAGCGAGTTGCATTCATCCCGTTTTCTTAACCAAGGAAGCGAAGTTTCATTGTTGATTATTTGTCCGTGATCGCGGAAGATCAAACATGACGCATGTTTCCTTTGAAATTTAATGAAAATATTGTGGCTACTGCGATTAAAAACAACTATCGCTATCTCATCCCTTGTCCAGCTAAACTAGATGACTCACATTTGAAACCCAAAACAGTCGGCTGTTTCAAAACTATTGGGCCCATTAAGAAGGAAGTTTGATACTTTGTTTCCTGTTACTACGGATTATCAGCACTCTATGTCAATTTGTCTACCCCTGAAATATTCCTGGCTTAAATTTCGCGTATTAATGGAATACGAACTAAGATGGAACGAAACAATAACTACGGAAGTAGATTCGTGCTCGTGCTGCTGGAGTTGCCAAGCCAGTCTATATCCTCCCCAAGAACTTAAATTAAAAGCAATATAGGTTTAAATGAGCACTGCGTATAAATAAACTGTTAATTCCTCCTTGTGGTTTTTCTTATAGCGTACTTAAGTGGCATTCCATATCGACCTCGGGAGTCTTTCTTGAGTGTAGTAGCTGCCCCACAACGCCACTTCTCACCGACCAGCACTGGCTCCTTATCAAGCAGCGTATCGAATGAATTTTCACGTCTCTCACTTTTAGGTCTCTTCATTTTTTTTGCTCAATTCTAAGCTACGAATTGCCGAGCAATGTGGACGATCGGGCCAGTGCCCCTAGGATCATGAACCAAGAAATCTGGGCGTTCGGAGCTTCGAAATATAGAAAGCTGGTTTGCTTGGGGGGTGCGGGTAGGTTACTCAAGGCCTGCTCCATTGTTGTCAGTTATCAGTCCATGGGTCACCAGGGTTCATGGCCCACAGGGTTATCTCGGGGGTACGCCGGCTACAGGGAACAGGATGTGACGTAGGCTAATATATATGTATATGTATGAGGAATCGCTGACAGCTAGCCGTTGCTCGTTCCGTTCTGTCATCTCACAAAGCGGGGGACCCCGCTCGGCGTGTGGTTTTTGCTATCCTTACGGATTTTAATGAGACCGGTTCACAGCCATGCAAATGTATCCTGCACATCGTGAAACGTTACCCGGTAAGTTCCGCCGTAGCCTGTGCTCTCGGTTAGGCACGACTGGCACGCCTGGGTGACGCGAAACCCGTGTCGTCGGCGCGGGAACTTTATTTTGATCGCGCGCCTGCTTCAGCTGATGTTAGTGCTAACATATGCAGCAACCCGCAAAGCTGAACCCGTAAAGCGTGCCATTCTAGTGTAATAGAGGTTGCTTTCTCTTAATGCCCCGACCTAGCTGTGCTTTTTGGGGTACAGAAAGCTTGAGGTATCGATTGCCGGTCGCTGGCTTTGAGAGGTGACAGCATTATAAAACTTTAGAGCGTAGCTGGTTCGTCACCAGGTTACGCCTGATCGTCTCGTTGAGTAACGGCAACTGTCTTCCTCCGTTTCAGACCCTCTTGTCCAAATACCGCAATGGAAGAGAATCCGTAAGTACGAGTGTCCTTACTGCTTTCGTGTTTTCGTTGCTGTCGTTCACGCCGTCGGTCTCAATTTGAATCGCACGCGCGCGTTGCGAATACTATCACATTTTTCCGTGCTGTAATTCGTTGATTTTGCTTTAGCCGTTGTGTCGCATAAAGGGTTTGTCGACTTCTTATGGAGCTATACTAGTAACTTTTTTGAGACACACTTCAGTCAAGTTTCTCTCGTTCGCTCTACAACGTAAGGGTCTGTGCTTCTTTTTTTCGAAGCAATTTTTTTACCCAACTCTTTAGAAGAAAAGATACGACTCCGTGTGCGAGTTGCGAAGAATTATGCTGATTGATCTTGGCAGGGCTTACAAGACGAAAGCTACGTCTAAAATTAGAGCGACCTCGTATGATCCTAATACCGAACATGTCAAAGCAGGATGTTGTTTGTACTTGTAGTCTACTACATTCAGCTGCAAGCACCGAAGCCAAGGAAGGTGGAATGTCTTGTTCCGGTAAGTAGCTGTGGCTCGTTCAGTACGTCTTGTCGTTGCTAGTTTCAATGAGATGCAATCGGCTCTTGCTGGTTGTCACTGTTTTTGAGGTTTGCTTGGTAGACCTGCTAGTGCTGCAATGCCCTGTGAGCCATTCCTTCATATTGATTCAGTGCCCGGCAGATCGGTTTCCGAGAAGCTCCAGCTGCTGCTCCAGCTTCCGAGGATGATTGTATGGCTTCAAGCTAGTACTGCTGGTAGGGAGGCAGAGGATGTTAGCACGACAGAGAATGGGCACACAGGATTACTTAAAATTTTGCCGTAATACCACCACTGCTTAAGCAAAGCATAAATGACTTCAAAACCGAGATTTGCAAATTATGCTAGATAGTGCCAGAAACTGCCTTTGGCAAGAGTAGTCAAAATAACAAGAAGAATGATAATACATTCGTATAACGCCGTAAGAGAACTAGCTCTCTTTCTAATGATATTTTCACTTAATGAACCAATACCTGGTCAATCAGTAAAACCACAACGGGCTGTCATCTTGCAGTCCTTCCCCGTGTGTCGGGTTGTCATTACATCCGAGTATATCTTTAAAGTCGAAATATGCTTATGAGACCATTCAAAGTGTGGTGAGTCTGGCACGAGCTACTATTCGTGTTGCATATTGAAGATATTGTCTCCAAGGGAACCACTGCCTAAGGCTCCTCTGTGTGTATGCACTCACTGTACATGCAGGAGCAAGCTGCTGGGCGGAGGGGGCCCCGCATTGACATGCAGTTAGTACCAGGCGGTATATGCCAGTCGCGTTCTGCCCGACGCATCCTCTAGCCCCTGGGTATATTGTCTGCTGAAAGCACTGTGATAGCCGCTAAGGCTCTTCTGCCGTTTTATAAACGAGGCTGTTGAATCAGCCGACCTTTACCTTGACTTTACGACCTGCACACTGTCGTCTGTGATGGAGGCCCTGCCCTGTCCTTAGCCTGTTTTCTGTTGCAGCCAGCCTTCCTTTGTGAGCCGGCTGCTGCAGCCGGCTCACAAAGGAAGGCTGCCGTTTACTTCCTGGATGGATTACTTCCTTATCGAAGCCTCTCGAAGCTCTCGAAACTGCCCCCATCGTGTTCAGTGGGGGGAGGGGGTTCTGGCAGCAATTTACACCTGTTTGTCTGGCACCCTGGAGCCTCGCCTGCCCGAAACCCATCCACCCACTCGCTCATGCATACATCCACCATATCGCTGACCGGGTGCTCCTCCTTGGCAGACAGCATTCCTGAATACTTGAGCTCAAAGGGTTTGGCCTCTCTGCTTTGGCCTCCTTGCAGGCTTTGGCCTCTTTGTCCAAAATCTGACCGACGACTCCAGGCAGACTAGTTGTTTTTCATCCTCGGCAAACCTTGCTCGTGCTTAGCTGCAATACCCCAGCCAGTTATATATACCCCATATAATACCCCACCTCTCCCCAGTTGCTTCGGCCAGTGCTGGTCTTTGAAACTACTTGATGAGCCGATGAGGATGCAGCAGCTTGGCAGAAGAGGCTTGTAGGCTATCACTGTCGCTTGAAGTTGGCAAAAATGAGTCGCCCAACTGCAGGATTCGAACCCACGACCTTGTTCGTGAAGAGCGAGCACTTGAGCTCCTGAACTATCACGACCTGCTCCCATTCAGGCCGTAATGGCCAAGACCCTCTCGTCCATGCGCAATTGCTCGCGAGAGCACATGCATGTGTGCGCGCACACGTGCGTTTGTGTGCGTGTGCATGCGTGTACTTGTGTCCACTGGTCTTCCTTAACTGGTCCACAGCTCGTGCTGGCTGATGTGCTGTCAATGGGGTGCAGTAGGCAATGCATCCAACTAGCCAGCAGCTGCTTCCTGTGTTGTTCCCCGGGCTGTCAGTTGTGCCCAGAAGACGAGCCGGTCAGTATTTCTGATTGCAGGTACCCAGCAGACCTCCTTACTACGGATCCGAGTGAGTTGTCACCCTCTCATTTCCAGCAGCCTGTCAGCCAGCCCAGCCCGGTGCCTTCAGTGGCATCCACAGCAGGCATTTGCTTCATCCACTTGTGGATAGGGTGGGGCATGTGGCTATCTGCTGGTATCGAAGCTGCTGCCGTTGCTGCTGCTGCCATTGCTGCTGCTGCCGTTGCTGATGTGCTGTCGGGTTGTCCTTAGTTGGCACAGGCCAACTTCCCGGTTGTGTACCCCACTTGGGTCGATGACTACTGCTAAGCACAGCAGCAGAGAATCTAGCAGGAGTCGTTCAAAGAGGTTACTTACATGGCTGGCAGACCTATTAGACTTGGCAGGCTTGGGTTCAGCTCCTTAGTCCAGTCCCACGATAGAAAGCCCTGCCTCCTTGCCTGGGCGTCCTGAGGGTGGCAGCAGAAGGGGATGGGAGGGGCCGATGAAGAGGAACTAGGGTGCGAGCTGATGACTGCACCGTGCTAGTGACTGGCTGAAATTATATCACCCATTGCTGCCATTGCAGAGTGCTTGCATTCTGGTCACTCTCCTGCTGCTGTCTGGTGCTGAGAGCAACAGCAGCACCAAGCTACCATGGCCCACTGCGAATGGATGGGGGCCGGGGGGTGAGTGTGGCAGGGGGGGCAGCAATAGCCTGCTGCTTTGCCGACCCTTTGTCGAGCTTTCATTTGCTCACCTTTCTTCTCTTAATAAGTTTGCCACTTCGCTGCCGCATGGGTCTTGTGCGCTGCTGAAGCTCGAAGCAACAGATTTGAAAGCCTGTCACCCTGGTAGAGTGTAAAGCTATCGATCGATATTAAGTGCCCGTAGTGGCTGGCTGGCTCATGCTCGTGATTTAGCCAGTGAAAGCTGGCTCAGTGGCAACTCGCCTGTTGGCTGTGGCAGCCTGATGGTGTGTTTGCTCGTGTGGACAGCTCGACTGCTTTGCGTAGTTGATCAACCGGTTTCAACGAACTCGAGAATGGCTTGAGCTCACTAGACTGCACAAGTCCAGAGGCTGCGTAAATCGCTATTAATGCACGCTTCCTGCTCACCTCATTTGGGCAGTTGTCCCTAGTTACATGTCACCCACTGCACTTGAGGCAGTAGACGGCCAGATGAACCGAGTTGGCCACAGTAAAAGGCCACGTTCAAGATGGGCCAAAAGTTGCTCTAGCGTTTTGTCGGAGCTCATTTTTATTCACCCGGTCCACGATGCTGTTTTGTGGGGGGGGGGAGGAGGAGCTATTTTCGGTATCCTGTCGCTGGCACACCAGGCCTAATGAGGCATTCACTCTCCCGGCTCAGCTCGAGCTGGGGATCGAGCCGTCCCGGCTGGTTCACTGATGGCTTCTTGCAGGCTGGGCCATGCTAATTTGTTCTTTGTTCCTTGTTTGCCTCCGATAGTCTGTTAATGCAGCCTAGCCGACATTTGCCTCCTCTGCTGGGTGTTTGCCTCTCAGTGCCAGCAGCCTTTGCCCCTCGGTGCTGTGGTGAGGGCGAAGGAACCAGGGCTAGCTGCCCTCCTGCCATGTTCAGACCTTGGCAGCTGTTTATCTATCGGGCTGCTTCAGCTCTGGGCTGTGGAAGCACAGCTTTAAGATAAAAACTCAAGTGAGCTGTGTGCCATCTTCACTGACGATGACAGTCATGACTCACCGAGCTGGCTCACTTGGCTGCCTTTTGTTGCATTGCGACAGTACATTGTTCCGCACTCACTGATCCTTTCACCGGGAATGCTTTAGGCCTGCAAGCAGTGTTGGCCCCAGATAGTGCCACCCACTACTACTGGCTCTCCCACTCCAGTGTCACTTGACTGGCCTTGCATTTACAATGTCCAATTTATCTGTGATCGGTTCAAACTCCTTCTTATGATCATGATGTTCTTTGATGCCTATGACTGAAACCTTTGATGATCTTGCTAGGTAGAATGATTTGTCATAAAAAAGGTGAATCAGCTTTAACCTGCACTTACATTCTACATTTGGCTCACCAACTTTGTTTGTTGATTATTTTGGTCAAATTGAAGTGCTTAGAAAAAAGATTGAATTCTCTTAAGGCACCAGGCACAGTTTTCATATGTATTATTATTACTAAATTTCTTTGAAGATCTTGCAAGATAGGTGGCCATAAGACTTGTGGCTGTAGTAAGTGCAGCGCATAACAAGGCTACTTGGTCACTCGCCCACCTGGCCACACGCATCCGTCAAGCCATTAAAAAGCCAGTCACTGCATGAACTTCTAGAATGATTGTGCATCTCACTTCAAGCAAAACTGTGCTGGGATATATATATATATATATATATATATATATATATATATATCCCCACTTTGCCCTTACCCTCAGGCATAGACCGTAGTGATCCTGTTTAGGGAGCTTACTGTCAGTGACTTACACAACGTGCTAGTGCCTCCTGTCGGTTCAGCATCAGCAATAACAACCGCTGGGATGGGTGGCTTCAATCTGTGCCGACGGCTCTTCCTGTTATCGCCTCTTCCTGTCATCGTCTGCTGTAAAGCGCTTTAGTCATTCAGCACTTTGCCATCGAGCCTTGCTGCTTGGACTATTCGCATGGCTGTCTGCTGCCAGGCACACAATAATGTGTGCTACTTGTTATTCTTTTTCTTTTCATTGTGGTTCTTCTGTCATCATATTAGTTAGGTTCTTTATTGGCATCTGCCTGCCTTGAGAAGATCTGTCGGCAGATCTTGGTACTGTAGCCTGCTTAGTGTGGTAGGAATGTGTGTGCTTGGCCAGCTGCTCATAGCTGGCTGCTACTGCTGCTGTCTGTGCTGGCTGAATCTGCTTTTTAGCAAAACTACCCCTCTGCCTGAGAGAATCCGTTTATGTGCAGCATATCTTTCTTTTAATCAGCCGGTCTTTTGAAAATAGCTTGTGTGCTGCAGAGCATTCGTTTGTATGCAGCATTGCACGGGGTGCTGCTGCTCATGGTGATGCGTCTGCTGTCATCGCCTTTCCTGCAGTTGCTCCCACCCCCATCCCAAGGAATGAGTCACCCCTGCCCCCTCCCCCCCAGGAATGGACCATCTCATTGCCCACCCCAAGAATACCTCCCCCCCCCCTGGTTACCCAGACTGACTGTAGATGAACCTTTGGCTGCTGCCGTACTGCTACATTCTTATGTTGCAGATGTAAATGTATGTGCACCTTAGTTTGCATTTGGTGAAAAACTTGCTGCCCGACCTATAGGTAAGGCAGGGCTCAAGTGTGCCCTGCCTTGCACTAAATATCTGCACCACAGCCAGTGTGCGTCTCTGTGCTCCTCAAGTTGCTCACTTGGGTTCATCGTAGCTATAGAGCTGTTTGTGATTGCACCTGCGAGTGCATTCAATTGAGTTGAGCTGGCTGTCACCTGATTGGAAATAGTGCTTTGATGTTGTTGACCCGTGAGCAATTGACCAAAGCAGCCACTGCCTCACGGCTGTAGCTCCTACCCCTAAAAGACCACAACCGAATTAATATGACCTCACTTGCCGGCTAGTAAGTGCCGGCCGGTCAGCCTGCAGTGGCATTTCGCCGACCCTGGCAACTGCTGGCTTGTATCGATGACTCGACGTCACATGGTTTTTCGCACCTTTTTATCAGGTTGGTAACCTTTATTAGGGTTGACGGCACATCCGGGTGCTGCTCACGCACCTAGAAGCAACCTGATTGTGTTAAGCTGCAAACGTTGCCTGTGAAGGCAGCCTGCTGCCAGCAGCATTCGCATCTGGGATGTCGGTGGTCCCTAATTCGCAAGTGAGTCTCGGCTGGCTGGTTCTCCGCAGAGAGACTCGTGAGAAACAAGTCGATGCCGGGACCGAGTGATGGATAATGAGTCGCCACCACCGAGGACTATGTAGAGCCGAAAGCAGGAGTTGCTGGCCATGACCGGGTGGGTGGCTGGCGATCGAGAGGCTGCAGTTTTACTTGTTGCCCGTTCGACTGGGCATCTGAGACCATGCCTGCTCAGGCCGCTGAGGCTGAGAGCTGATCATCGAGTCTGCCGTGGAGGGCGTCGTAGGGTGCCAAGCATTCTTACTTACCTTGGCCTATGCCGTAGGCTGCCGCACGGATTTGCTGAGCTCAAAGCAGGATATTAGATGCCGCCTGGGGCGCTGGCTGCTATTTGGCATCCCTTCCACCTGAGCATTTATCGGCCACTGCATGCTATTAGCCACGGTACTGCTGCGCCGCGTCCGGCTCGCTCACTCGACAGCATAGCAAAAAGGGCGATTGGCGCCTGCAATGCACTTAGTGCAAGTTCGTCACTCTTTTTCACTCGAGATCTCGATTGGCCGACATCTTATCGATATCGCATTCGAGGTGGGTGGTTGTGCTTGCATGTTCCCTTGTGCATGCTTGTTCCAGGCTCAGCTGATGAAGGGTCAAGCAGCGCAGTTCCACGATTAGGCTTGCAGCAGTCACATTGACACGTGTCGCGTAGAGAAGTACCAACGCCCTCACCTGTAGCCAAGCATAGATGCCGGCTCTGTACATAGTTTTACTCTGCAATGAAGTGCTGCTCAGGCATTGACCTCTCGGCTGAGCAAGCAAGACAGGGGTGGCTGTCGTGTGGCTGGGGCATTAGCTGCTAATAGCCTTCACAGTCCAGCCAAAGGTTGGGCATGGATGTGGTACCGGAAAAGCATAATTTGTGGCTCACTGGGTAGCAGACGGTTGTTAGCACAGGTTGAGTGTGCGCACTTGCTTCTACACACTGTTTTGCCTTCATCCTGTCTGTTGCTCTTATTTTTCTTGTCTCCCTCGGCTCTCTCATCTCTCTCCCTCTCTCTCTCTCTCTCTCTCTTGTCTTTGTGCTTTGTGTGTGTGTGTGTGTGTGTGTGTGTGTGTGTGTGTGTGTGTGTGTGTGTGTGTGTGTGTGTGTGTGTGTGTGTGTGTGTGTGCACACATGCATGGGCACCTGTCTCGGGTTTTCAGTGCCTGGCAACTTTATGACTCCGCATTAGCTTGTAGCAATCACTGTCCTCATAAGGAGGTAGCTCTTGCATTGCTGATGTGCGTGTACGACCTTCACAGCTCTGCCTTCGCCTTCGAGTCGAGCATATTAGCTGAGCCCCTAACTGGGCCACAAGGCTTTTAGACAATGTCATCGATTTCTGTGAGGACCCAAATCTAGAATTTGCTGCCGACTGACACCTCACGTGACCACATTTAAAATAAATCTAAAATCACACATCCTTACACCATTTGCTCTGCCTCTGCAAGTTTTTCTTTGCGCCTGCATGTTGCAAAATTGCTCATATTGCTGTCACTAATCAGCTGATTGATAGTCTTCTTTTCCAGTGTGTGCAGTGCCTTGAAAGCGGTTAGTTGTTTTATGGTGCTATATAAGGGAATTGCAATTGCTGTTATTTTACAGAGTAAACCAATTTCTTCGTGCATTCCATATTTAATGCCATATGCGATTTTGTGTGCATACTGTGCATACTATCCATAATATTTCAAACTTCATTAGTAAGTGGGGGTCGCACGAGCGAAATGGCCAACGCTTGGTTGAGGTGTGCACTAGACACATGTAGAGAACTCTGTCGGTTGTCTGACCTGCCCTGCCGTTTGCCTTTCTGAATCTATGCGTACCCATTTTGCTGTCACCCACATCCGCTTATTTTTCTGGGTGGCCATCCTGTCTTACCACGTGCGCACCCTACCCGCCCATGTCTCATCAGGTACTACTAGCTGATACTGAGTGGTGTGTGTAGGCTTTGTATGTCTGCGCTTGTGTTTGTATGTGTGTGTGTGTGTGCACGTGTGCTCCCACGTATGTGGGCGCATGTGCTCAAATATATGTGGGTGCTTGTGCTCCCACGTGTGTGTGTGTGTGTTTGTGCGTGCGTGCGTGTGTGTGTGTGTGTGTGTGTGTGTGTGTGTGCGCGCGTGCGCGCGCACGTGCATATGTACATGCACTGGTGCTTTCGTGGATGTGGGTGCGTATGAGTTGACCAGGGCCCTAGCTGTTTCGGCACACGCCAGCCGGCTGATCCAGCTGTAGGATTGTTGTGCATCAGCCTGTTGCCGAATGCTCGGCATGGTGGTCAGCGGCTCATGCAGACAGCCGGTCAGGTTTCTTTGTTGTATTGTGTGGGAGGTGAGTATTTGTAGAGGCAGCCAGGGCACGGCCTGGCCTGGTGCTCGCTCGGACTGAGGCAACGGCTGTGCAGACCTTGCTCTGCTTTCGTGTGGGCCTTATGTCAGCAGCAGCTGCTGCTGACATAAGTTGCCGTGTCCTCGGCAAAGCAGTTGCCACTATGAGGTGGGATTCCAGCCGCCAGGTTTTGGTCACTCAGTGGCACACACACCATCTCGAGCCATGTTGCTGCCAGTACTGCGTTTGCCGTAAGTTCGATTGGCTGCAGCCGACCTCTGTTTCTCTGCCGCCTCTTATTGCGATCTGCTCGTTTATCAGCACGAATCGTGTTGTCAGTGCTGTCGAGGAGTCAGTTAATCGCTGGCATTGGCTCTTGGCTGCGATGGGAATTCCCCTCGTGACGTTTCACGACGTCGCAGGCAGCCTCTTCCTGCCTCCTCCTCACCCCACCCCCGTGCTGGCCAGTCAGACTGCTATTTAGTGAGAAAAACGAAACAGCCCAGGCTATCGATCCGGAGTCAGCAGCAGGCAGCAACCCTGATCGACTGCACTAAGCTGACCCTGTTACTTATAGGCTGCTGTCCTGACCTGTGCATTCACCTAGCTGCCCTTACCAGTTCCTCCATGCCAGTGGACACACACGGTGGTGGTGCCAATGGCATACCCAGGATTAAGCCAAGATGGCAAGATCTCTACGTTGTCTTAGGTGCTAGCTAGCCAATCAAAAGAACAGGCGGTCTTATGCAGTGAGCCTGGTTACTAAACAAGTGCTCCTGGCAGCTGCTGCAGCACCGGTCGCAGTGTCGAATATGGTAACAGTGGGCGCTCGTTCGCGCGTGGCCTTTGTAAACAGGGTTATTTACACTGAATACACATCCCTCAAGGTGTTCTGGCCCACATCTGCTAGTGATTCTCAGGCTGGCTCTCATGCTCATTGACGGCCGGGCATGCAGACTAGCTGCAGCAGCTGGCCTTTGTCTGCTACAGGGTGAAATTCTTGCATTTGTTATGTCTATTATCTCCGGCCCTGGGCGGTTTTACTGTTACTTTGGCCGGCGTACATAGTGTAATCAACCTAGTGTGATGCAGTCTGCTCTGAATGCGCTGCCGATTGCACAGCACAGATAAAAAACCGATGGCTGTGCAAGCTGCGCTGGACAGCACAGGCTCGTGTGTCTGTGTTTGTGTTTGCGAGTGTGCATGTGTACTTGAGGCATGGCAAATCCTACTGTAGTGCCGACCTCGCCAGCTGCCGGTACTGATGCATCTTACACGGGTAGCACTGCCTCAGCCACTCTTTGCTCTCGGCTTGCCCTCAGCCTTTAAAGGAAGAACCCCTATGTCGTCGATCTGGCTTAGCGCTACTGGAAGTTCAAGCCCCAGTGCCCGAGCTAACATCGGGCACATAACTCCGAGAGTGGCTGCCGGTGTGACATGGTAGGGGCAGCTGAGAGAGAGAGAGAGAGAGAGAGAGAGAGAGAGAGAGAGAGAGAGACAGAGAGATGAGAGAGAGAGACGGCAACTTGTTAGGGCTGTTTGGCAACCCCTTATGCTTCTGCCATGCTGACGACTGTCAGCTGGCTGGTGATGCCTGTGCAGCACGCCTCTCTGGGGCACCTTTGCACGGTTGGTCGGCTAGTCGTTGTCATAGCCTTGAGCGCTACCCTCTCTTTTGCCTTAGTGTTCAGTGGTCATGGCAAGCTGTTGTTGCCGGCAGTGTATTAGTGCTCCTCTCATGAACGGGAGCTTGTTCTTTGCAGTTTTGCTGGGCTGGTACCTTCTGTTTCTTTCTTTTTACTGCCCTTGGCTTAGCTGTCAAATAACAATGGCTTGGTTTGAGTGAAAACAGTCAATCCTGATGTCATTTACATTGAAACCGTTAACAGAATGCCTGCAACTTTATTCGTCCTTCTGTGGCAGAAGTGCTGCTGTAGCACCTGCAGAAATGTGGCAGGTTGCCGAGCCTTCATGAATGCGATAGCTCATGTGTGGATTCTACCGGAGGTGGCAGCAGCAGCAGAAATAATCACAATCGGGCCTGGCCACTTAGTCTAGCGGTGTTAATCGGCTGATTAGCAGGATGCCAGCTAGTTGGAGGATGTGCAACTAATCAGACTGGCTAACTAGCTGTTAGGTTAGACCATCGAGCTGCATCACAGCTCGCCCACTAGCCCACCAGCTGCCCAGGGTATGGCAGCCAGCAGCAGCAGACAGCTGCTCTTTACCCGAACCCACACTCCAACATCGCAAGCTCCACCATAGCAAGTTTCACTTTTGCAAGCTCCGCTATCGCAAGCACAGAAGAGCCTTGTGCCAGTAGCCAAGCCTCTTTTGCCACTGCCGTGTACACAAACACACACATGCACCATCTTAACTTGCTTGGTCTTGGGCTGCTAACCAGCTAGCTAGGCAATAGCAGCAGGTAGTGCAAAGTAAAGTTTGGCTGGCAGCCCTATTTATATAGCAGCAATAGAGCTTTTGCGTCTATCGCCCACTTTCAGCGGGCAATAGAGGATTTTCTGCTGCAGGGTTCGAACCCTCGATCTGGGGTGGGAAGTGCCAGCACCTAACACCTAAGACAGGGAGGGTACTGATGGCTGCAATTCAGTGCATGGTGCACTATCGAATGGAGCAGTTAGTCCAGATCTAGTGAATGTGTGAATGCAGGCGCTTGACTGTGCACTCGATTGTCTACCAGAGGGCTGCGCATGCACACACTTGGGCTTGAGCAAGTGTGCGCAGCCACCTGCACCCCAATGGGCACCGGCTTGCTCATGCAGCTGCTGCTGCACCAGCGGTGTGTGTTTGTTTGTGTGTGCGCGCGAATGTATGCATGTATGTTTGCGTGTATTTACTAGTGCTGACTGGTGCTTTTTTCTCTGGTATTCTGGAGATGGTTTGCTCGGGAGGAACTTAGCATTGGTAAAATCACGGGCACCACACAACTAAGCGGCTGTGAATAGTTTGACGGTCGCACGTGCAGACCGATTCCTCCTACCCTCTGTCGTCTCCGTCGCTCAGGTTCCACGGCATGCTAACAAGGCATCGTGCAGATGAACTGCTCGGTGATCAGGATGGCACCTACCTCGTGCGAGAGAGCATGCGAACGCCCGGCAGCTACACTCTAGCAATCAGGTAAGCATTGGTGCGCCGACGGCTCTTGCAAGCGATGGGGTGTTGCCCTTTCGGCTCGTCGGCCTGCTTGGCAGCTCCGAACGCTGAGATTGTGACCGAACGTCGATCTTGCTTCCATCGGCAAGAGTGGAGACTGAGCTCATGCAGAAAGTCAACAGTGTCGATTGTCTTGTGACTTGCCGGTAAAACTGCGATTACTTGTTCTTAATCTTTGATCATGTGCTGATACAGTGCCGTGCAAAAGCATGCAGTAAGCTAAATAAAAATCTGATACTCATAATGGGACTTGCATGGGGGAAAATGGGTATTGTAATTAGTTTCACAAGGTTACTCAATTCTTAGTTTATAAGAAAATTCAGTTGGACCATTTTTATTCGTCGTTTTGAAATATGTCCTCTCGTTGTACATATGCAAAATCCGACCCTTACAGTTGCTAAAGAAGTGCTTTAGCCATGTGACAAAAAAATCTTTATTGTGCAATACCCTAGCTTGTCCGACGAATCTTTGCCCAAGAGTAAGGTGCTTGCTCTTTGCGACCCAGGTCGTGGGTTCGAGTCATGCAGTAGGCAATCCTTTATTGCCCGCTGAAAGCGGCAGTGATAGCCGGCACTTCTGTTCCTATATAAATGAGGCTGCTCACTCAGCCAACCTCTACTTTAGAGCACTTTGAAGAGGTGATTCTATGAAGGAAGATAATCCAACAATAGTGACTGTGTCTGAAGTAAACAAGGTCTCAGAATTTTGTCAAAGCATGCAGATGTTTCTTAATCCGTGGCCCACTGCAACAAAACCTAGTTGATGGCATTCACGGCACAGTCAGCCTGGCGGTTAAGGTGCTCGCCACGACCAAGGTTTGACTGAGGTCGTGGGCTCGAGCCCCGAGGCATATGTGAAGCACCTGAATAGAGATTAAGTTCTCTTGGGGCGCTATATAAATGAATTATATTTTTTTTTATAGAATTATCAATTAGCTCTATGAAGCATATCGTCGTGTATAATTTTGTTAGCATATAAGTTGCAATTGAGCAATTTGACGTTTTTATGGCAATCCTCGGGCTCGAGGATTTTGTGTATGCCCAGTGTGTTTGCCTGGTGTGTTCGGCGTCGGCCAGCAGACAGGGTTAATAATAATAATAATAATACATTTGATATAGCGCCCCCAAAAAACTCAATCTCTTTCTAGGCACTTTAAATTTTCTGCAAAGGAAGTACGATCGAATGGTTAGTAGAAGCATGTTTAATAAACAACCAGAATAACGTGGTTAGGGTGATATGCACAGGGTCAGCATGCAAGTATGGTTAGTGGTAGCATGCAGTGTCAGCATGCATAAGCACATAAATGACGAATCACAGGGACCCACTAAATGCTCTGATAAATAATGCGTTTTTGTTTCTTTTTACATGTGGACAAGTCATGAGATGTTGTGACGCAAGTCGGGAGTGAGTTTCAGGTTTAAGGAGCATACGAACTAAAGGCACGATCTCCAAAGGATTTGAGATTTGTGGGGTAAACAATTAGATTCCGAAAAGCGGGTGGTACAATACTTAGCCTGGTGGGGCAGTAGATCTGATAGGTAGGCTGGAGCTAAAGAATGAAGGGGACCTACAAGTGACTAACAAAACCTTGCAGTCGAGGCCTTGCTTTGACTGGGAGCCATTGCAGGTCGGAAACTGATGCTAACGACAGACAAGCCTAGCTGCAGAGTTTTGCACCAGCTGTAAGTGCCTGACTTCACCGGCCGGTAGACCAGCAAGCAGTGAGTTATAGAAGTCAAGATGGGATGTCACAAATGCATAGACTAATTTAGATATGATATCCCTGTCTAAGCAAGCCCGAATTTCGGCTGTGTTATGTAACTGAATCTAGGCAGATTTGAGTGTGGAGCTGATGTGGTCGTCTAATGAAAGATCACTTAGGAACGTGACACCTAGATTTCGTGAAGATTCAACAGGAGATGTGCTAGCAGAGCCGATTTTAAGTGTTAGCCTTTCCAGTTTTTGAATCACACTTGGTTTGCCCATAACTAGTAAGTTGGTTTTATCATCTTTTGCTGCCGATTGTCAGGCCATTAAACTGTTCATTCCTGCCAGCCTTCTCGGCAGGCAAGTCAGTCGAGGTCTATTTTGAATGGGTTACAATACATTAATGGGAAATGCTGATGGCCTTGTAGTGATACACAATGCTTGCCATACTTCACAGCTGACTCAGGGGGCCAAATTCTCAGCCTGGGCTGGCTCTTTGTTTCTCCGCTTGCCAACGGCTTTTATCAGGATCCAAACAACTGCTGCCACTGCCTACCGTAGCATCACGTTATGATTCAATTCAAGGTATAGCACCCTAAGAGAACTGAATCGCTATCCATGCCCTTCACATATGAAGCAGAGCTCGAACCTACGACCTAGATCATCAGATGCATTCATCTTGACCTGGGTCAATAAAGGCTAGCATCTTAACCCCTGGGCCAATTTAGGAAATGACACTTGCATGCTGACCCTATGCATGTCACCCCTAACCATGTTATTCATGTTGCTTATCAAGTATGATACCTCTCACCATTCAATCGTGTTTCCATTTGCAGCAAATTGAAAGAGATTGAGTTCTCTGAGGACACTTTATCAAGTGTGTTATTATTATTATTATTTTCCTTTCTTTGATGCCATGCCACTGTGCTGCCATAGCCTAGTCTGCTAAAGTATAATGTCGGTTGCGATTCCGGTGGCTGGCTACTGCAACCTCTACATGCTCTCTCTCTCTCTCTCTCTCTCCCTCTCTCTCTCCCTCTCTCTCTCTCTGTCACTATCACTCTCTCCTTGCTTTGCCAGCCAACCCCTTCGGCCTTTTTTCCTCAGCTGCAGTTTCTCTGCTCCATCGGCAGCCTGCACTGCAATGGGTGCATGGGAGTACTACTGCAGGATAGCACTCGGTAATTTAGCTATGGTAGATCGATTGTCGGCTATCTCGTTTTTGTCTTCCATTTACATAATAAATAATTATATGATTCGAGTTGTCCGACAGATGGAAGCCATAACCTCTTGTATGCCCTGGCTGTTTATCTGCAGTAAATAGTATTTTGAGAGTGTGTCGTTATCTCGGGAAATTCCAGTGGCATGTGTCAAGCCGCCTGCCTCATCAGCCCTTGGCCACTTGGACCTTTGGTCATGTGGGGAAGACGTTTAGCCCCCTTAACTGAGCGATGGGATGATCCAGCCAGGCGACAGGGCAGCTAGCTGCATGAGATTCCGATACGGTGAGCTCTGTTCAGGCCAAAAGCAATCCTCGGTGCTGCACTCCCCCTGTGCGGCAGGTCTCCCATACTCAGCTTGCGCGGCAGCTGCTATTGACTTAGAAGGCAAACTGCCTGCAAATCCAGCTTGCATAGGACGGCCTCAGCTGCAGCCCTTGAGAAATTCATTGGGATTTAAGTGTAGCAACATTTTAGGTAAGTGGGATTCTCTCTCTTCTCCCTCTCTCTCTCTCTCTCTCTCCACATGCATGGAAAAGTTTGCGTTCGACTTGCATTGACGTGCTGCTTGCAGCCAGCCACTGCATCGCTGTAGAGCACTGCTGCTTGCCAATATCAGTCAGATGCCTATATCTTCCATCCTGTTTTTTTCGAGTCTTGGCTCCACCTTTTCGGTTCTGCCTTTGCTGGTATCTTGCATAAGGGGTGCCTGACTAGTGCCGACTCGGCACCGGTCTCGACAGCACAGTGAGTAAGTGTGTAGCATAGGTGCGATCTTCTATAGGGTCACTGCCCTACGTCAAAGGCTCGTTGTTCTTGGAACTGTATCAGCACCTTTTCAATGGCTACCGGTTTATGCTTTTTGTTGTGTTTAATTTACTTTAGCAGTTTCTTTGAGCTTGCTTTCTGGTGCTAAGGTCGGAAATGCTGAGGCCGTTGGCCTTCGAGCTAAAAGGCAAGCTTCAGCGCTCTAAAGCGCTGGTTAGTTTATTGCATCTTGCTGTGTTTTCCTGGTTTGCATTCATTCATTCAAACGTGTGGTTACTCTAAATTAACTAGTGGCTCTTCCCGATAGAGGTAAATTATGTAGCTGATCGTTAATTGTTTACCAGAATCTAAAATTGTGTGACCTAACAAAAATTAGGAAACAAATATCGTGCTACTGAAGTAGCTATCGCTACTGCTTGAAAAGCAGAAGCTGTCTTGCCGGCTGCCTCAATGCATTCTCTTATGACTGAACACTGTCAGCACATTACGAAAACAGAAAGCAATTAATTTTGTTTTTAACAGTGTGCAGATTGACAGGCAGTCCGTTTTAATCACCTTAGCTGCAGCTGGTGCTAACCATGCTGTTTCATTCCTTGCAACTTCAACTTATTGTCGCCCTAATTTGACCGAAGGGGTAAGGTGACCTTAACCTTTAACAACTTGGGTTATGGGTCGAGACGCTTGACATGCTTGGCATATGTCAAGCGTCTGGATAGAGGTGAATTTTTTTTATTTAAGGGTCTATAGAAATTAAGCATATTGCTGGCCTATTACATGTTGGCCAAACGGTCTTCCGGCAGCTATATAAAGTGGAATAATACGGCGACTAGGATACCCTTTTTTATTTAATAACTGGTGGGGTACATGGTCGGCCTAGGTCCTCCGAGACACCTCTCGGGCAGGACCAGCATCGCGATCTGGAGGTGGCCAGACCTCAGGTGTCGCTCGCGCTTTCTGGGGCACCCCGAGCCTGATCGGGGTAGCCCTCCTCCAAGGCTCCGCCACGGTCGGCGCGGGAGGGCGTGTCACAGTGTACTGAGCCGCTGCTCGTTGGAGGGCGGCGCCACTGAGCCTTACTGGCTGTGGCTGACCGGCTCTCTCTGGAGCTCTCGCGCGAATGTCCCGCTCTACCGAGCCGGCTGGACTCTGGAGGGGAGCTATCTCGGGTGCTGTAGTCACGGGCTGGGGCAGCTCTCCTCTATGTCTTTCCAATCCAGAGATAGGTGGGGTGTCCGTCCAGTGCGTTGTGGGCGACGCCTCATTGTCTCCAGGCGCAGGCGGGTCATGTGACGGCCGCACTCCCTCTTGTGGGCTGTCTGTAGTGCCCACAAATCGCAGCCAGACCCTGGCCGAGCCATTAATGGCGTCCGCTACACAGAGCTTCCTGAGAAGCCTGCGGCGGTGCTGGCTCACCCTGAGGGCTGCCAGGGTCCTCTCGTTCTCAGGGTGCCAGGCACCGAGGGAGCCCACGATGAAGGCGCAGTGCTCAACCTGGCGTCCTCGGACGCGAAGCTCATCCACCAGCTCGATGTATTTGAGGAGCTTCCTTTCGGCTGCCACCTCTAGCGCGAGCTCGCCGTTGTCGAACGGGACCGATACGTCGACCACTACCGCGTAGGCGCCCGTGTCGATGACAAGGTCTGGGCGACGATGCTGGATCGGGTCAAGCTCATGGTGCTGGTCCACTCGGGCGTGTCTCCTCAGTGCCCAAGGCAGCGCCTCCAGGAGCCGGTACAGGACCTCGTCATGCCGTTTAGTGATGGCAACCATCATGCTTGGGCAATTGTTCAGGACGTGCGGCAGCGTCTCGCGCTGACCGCAGCCCTTGCGGCAGAGGCGCTCCGACGTGGGGTCAAACCTGGCCCTGGCAGCGGCCACCGGCAGAAGGTCCAGTCTGGCACGGAAAACAAAGCACCAAGCAGCAAAAGTGACACCGAGGCCCGAAAAGAGGAAGTGGGTGTGGTTGCTGTGTCTGTCTGTAGCCAGACAGCGAGCCACTTTCCCCTGATCACGCCTCTCGCGCCAATATACCGCCCATGACTTTGCCAGGTCCTGTCTGATGGTGGAGACCATTTCGGAGGGGGCGAACTGAGGGCGCTCATGGTCCCCTTCGATCCAGTGGAGCAGAATCTTTCCATCGGCATACAGAGCAGGAGAAGGCCAAGGCCACCACTGGAGCGTGAGGCGTGGAAGAAGCCCAGAGTGGCTTTGTCCGGGAGGGAGCAAACCGACCTGCAGAAGTCCTTAATCGCTCTGTCGGCTGGGACCAGGAGCTTCTTTCGGAGCCATTTCGCACGTCCCAGATACTCCAATCTGGGCATACGAAACGTGCGGAGGGCATCCATCTTCTGCCACGGAGCCAGGAGGGACGTCTGAAGCAAGGCTATATCCCGGGTGAGGAGGGAGATCGCCGTCTCTACCTCCGCCCGAGGGTAAGCAAACCTATACCTAGGTGCCCCCCTGGGGGGCACCTAGGTATAGGTGCGCCTTCTCGTCTCGTAGCATTGGAAGGGGGGAGCCGGCGATGGTGAAGACCAGGCTCTCCGACGCCGCAGGGTAGCTCACCAGCGTCCTACACTTTTCCGGCCTGAACTTGACACCTATGCTCGAGGCAGCCCGATGTGCTCGATCGAGCTGGCGCTGAAGGGAGCGCGGCGAGTTCGAAAAAATGGCCAGATCGTCGGCCATTTTTTGATATTTATAATTTGATAGATACATAGATGCTTCAGCAGCCGATGTATCTTTAATGGTGATGCACGACTGAAGCAGACAGTCCTTTTCATGTCTTCTATGGCTAAGTCATGCTGTCCTTCATGTCTGCTTGGCTCTCCTGTGCCATACTGTAATGCCAACAGATGGTCAGTGCATGCTCCACTTCCAGCCAAGCCATGGTGGCACACTTGGTAAGGTGGTTGCTTATCACAACCCGAGGTCATGTGTTCGAATCTTGCAGTGGGCGATCTTTTATCGCCCTCTAGTGGTGGTGATAGCCGTAAAGGCTCTTCTGTCGCTATACAAAAGAGGCTGCTAAATCGGCTAGCGAGCGGCGTAGCCCGCTCCCAAGTGCGAATTTGGTGTGTTGGGCAAAAAATAAGTAGATCGCCTCACCTGGATCGTTTCAGGCACGATGCTGCTCATCGTTAGTAGGGACATGAGCCTGCCCATTGGCATATGCTAAATCGAGCACAAATGTGGGATTCTACTAAAACTGTATGCGCAGGCAGACAATGTATCTAAGCGTCTAGTTGAGGTTTTAATCTGATGCTTCTCCCAAAGGACTCAACACGACAAGCACACAGACTTGGTCCTATATTCAGAGCACTAGTACAGGGCAAAACTGTACCTGTACTTGAGGCATCTCCACCCAAGTTAGGTGCGACCTTTGTAGGCTTAGGGTTCGAACAACCCAAGGTCGCAATTAGCAGCAAAGGTTCAGGCTCCCAGTAGCACCCTCTTCAGGAACCGGATGCCCCGATTGCTACTCTGCCGATGACCTACTTCCGGTCAAGTGAAGCAGGATCCCTCTATCGAACGATTCTGTATCCTGGAACTTTGATCAACCTGGTGATACACTATAGAGCGTTGGCTCGTACGTACGTTCGTCGTACGAGTGTACACTCGTCTTAGTGTACGTGCCTGCCATCGAGGAGCAAGCACTGCAGCCAGCTGCTGCCTCCTAAACAAGTATAGGTTCACTCATGAAGCGGTAGTTTTATCGTCATGGACCAGCAGCTTGTCGTCTGTGCGAAATCTTTATGCCTAGCTGACTCGGCAGCACATCGGATTTGTACACAGCATGTGGCTAGCTAGAATCATGCGACATTAGGTGTAAATACGCATCGACGGCCGGCAAATGCCCACTATCATCTGTGCCAAGATAGGAAACGGGTGGCTCGGTGAAACGATGCAACGTCGCTGTCACTTTTTTTGGGCAATCCGCTCTTTATTTCCCGTGGCGTCACCCTGATGCATGCCCGGTCCGGTTGCAGATTCCAAGGCACGACGAAGAACTATCGCTTGTACCACAGCAATGGCCAGCATCACGTGGGGGACAAATTCTTCGAGAGCCTCGGCGACCTCGTGGCCGACGGCCTCATATGTTTCTACGTGCACGTTAAAGCTCCCGAGTACATTGCGTCAATGTCCGACGAGTCGCACTACGCCGAGTCGCCGTATATGCGCTACCGAGAGCAGGCGATGCGCATTAGCCGTCAGGCCGGGACCAGCACAGTCGGTGGCAGCAGCAGGCGCCAATCGTCGTCCGCCGTGCCGCCGCCACCTCCCACACCTGTCGGATCGTCGCCGGCTGTGCAGAGGAACAACAGCTTCAGCGCCAATGGCTTGGCTCCTGTCATCCAGGTATGCCTTCGCCCAGCCTCCAGCATGATGTTTCGTGCGACTAACTTGCAAGTCGGATTTCGGTTTGCTTGGGATTCGTTGCTGACGTTAGGCTAGGACTGCATCCGGCTGGTAGCTGCTGACGAGGGTTTCTTTTGTGACGTTTTGGCAACCAACAAGGTTTGGTGAAAGCATGGTTTCTTTAAAAAAAAAAAAATTGTAATGCTTTTTATTGGTCATCCTCTGCCTTGTTCCTCCTTATCTTTCTTTCTTTTTGTCATTTTAACCCGTCTATCATCTGCTCAGTGTTTAGGCCCATCCGGGAAGGCCCCATTGTTGCATTATGACACCACATATCAGTCTGCTAAAGCTGTGTTTACTCTATCGGCATTCCTCCTTACAAACGCGAACTTTCTTCCTAGTTCGGGAGGAGTTTACACTGAGCCGTGATAGCACACTAGGTCAGGCGATAGCTTTTCACGACATCGGTCTCGAGGTCGTGGGTTCGAATCCTGCAGTGGGTGATTCTTTATCACCGCTGCAAGCGGTAGAGATAGCCGTAAAGGCTCTTCTGTCGCTATACAAAAGAGGCTGTTAAATCAGCTAGTATTTTTTAAACTGCAGAATCAGGAAAAATTCCTGCCGACTTAGTCCCCCCTCCCGACAACCTTCTCAAATGCGGGAAGCTGAATAGCACCAGAGGATTCCCAGCGGAAGCAGCGAGGCTAGCTAGCACCGGCTGAAATTGAGCTTCCAGCTGCAGACATAATTGTAGAAAAAAAATGTGAAGTGGAATAAGAAAAGGAGGTTAGCATTAAGAATGGTTTGTTGGGAAAAGTGTAGTGTTGTGCACCGGTGACGATGACGGTTGACTCGTGTACTATAGATTCCCCTTGTAAATATGGCGATTACTATGCCACATAATTCGTCTCATGAGTGCTCTATTGTGCGTGCAGTTTCCTATTGTATTAAGTGAGCTATCGAGATTTTTCAACTTAACTGTCTCTTAGTCCTCATGATTTATGTTGCAGATGAAGATCCGTGCACATTGTCATATACACTAGCACGTGTGTTCCTGCGTGTGCATGCACTTGTCTGTGTGTGTGTGTGTGTGTGTGTGTGTGTGTGTGTGTGTGTGTGTGCGCGCGCATGTGTGTGTGCACGAGCACGCATTCTACTGGCCTATAAGGTAGCAAGCTTCAATGATATCAGGAGCAGGGTACTGTCAAACTTAAACCTTTGGCTAACTAAGGGGCCAACAGTTGTCAGTGGTATGAAAGATCTACCGTGCCTTGATCGCCTGTGCTGCTTTCCATTCCTGTTGTCATCGTTGGTTGTATTCCTGTCTGATGATGGTGATCCATTTTACAGCAGAGGCTTGACCATCCAGACAGTGCTTCATCACTACCGAACCCTGCAAAAATTATAGATGAATGGATGGACATAATGCAGTCCGAGAAACCTCACAACTTCAAGGTGATGCTCAAAGCCTGCTGCTAGCACATCATCGCCTTATACAGCTGCACGATAGCAGTGCCGCAGGGTGGGTCTGGGCAGTGGGAAGTAGAGAGCCCGAGGCGTTTCGAGGTCGGTGCTTCTTGTGGCAACGCGGCAGCAGCGGTGTCTTAGTAGGCTGATTGGTCTGCTGCCAGCGTCCCCCTCACCAGAGCTTGCTGGCTGCTGGTGTGTTGCAGAGTTTCGATCAAGCTGTGCTATCTCGTCAGGGAAATGTAAATGGACTTTTGCCTTGATGACATCCTGATTAAACCGATTATTATGTCCCAAGAGTGAGTCATAGTGCTTAGGCAGCATGTCATCTATAGGGGTTCTCAAAAGAGAGGAAAAAATAGGCTCGAACGACATGAATTCATCTCGAAAGCAATGAAGTTAGACGACTATCATTGCTTAGAATGTGGCAAAATGGATCATTTTAGTAAAGACTGTCCATGCAAGAAGAGAAAGATAGTAAAGCATTGGGAAAGGAGTAGATCATTAAAGATGAATTAGATAATGGATGCACAAGCAGAGCCCGCTTCATTTCTAAATCCCAGGTTGATCGCTGGAGTATTGGACCAGCTATGGAATTTACAAGGCACAACGTTAGACTGCAAAGGAGCTGGTTAAAAGTTGCACTATATACCTCAGTCAGCTGCATATATGTACTTCGATGTGCCCAGGTTCACAAGTTGGGTTACAAGTAGAATGTGGTGAAAAGATCTGCCAATTTTTTATTTGCAGATATGTTGCTTCCAGTTTAATTCCTAGCTAGACATGGCTTGCAGGATCATTTTTAATGCTTTCCTTTTGTGGAAATCATCACAACTTCGATTTATTTCAAGCATTTTTGTCTTTTGAAATGCACCCTTTCTTAAACAATCAGATGTTTGATTCCTTAAGCAACTTGTTCCCAGTCTACCTTTCCTGACGAGTACACTGGAACGATTAGTGTCAGACCAGTTAAACTTAGCTTCAAACCTAGCAAGTACTTTCCAGTCAGGTTATAGAGCTTATCACTCCGAAGAGTCAGCACTTCTGCAAGTGTATAACGACCTTCTCAGGAACGATGACTAGACAGAGTCTCTGAGTAGAATATCAGGTGATGGTTGCATCGCAGAATAGGCATCAGCTGGATATTTCCTCAGGACCAAGCCGATGCAAGATTGTAGTGGGAGTTGGCTAGTCGAATGCCCGCTTGAAATTGTCTAAACACAATGCATTATAGTCACTCACACACACACACACACACACACACACACACACACACACACACACACACACACACACACACACACACACACACACACAACACACACACTCCACCATCCTGCTGTGCCGAATAGCACGGTTACACACATGTCACTGATAATCACATTTAAAAACAAAAGATGTGGCTGAGAGATCATGGTCTATCAGAGTAAGTAGTTCAAGCATAGTAGACCGAGCCTTAGCAGCAGGAAGAGGTCACTATGCGCTGGTGAGCAGCAGTGGACTTGGTGTCATTGTACTTAGCTTTCGGCCGGTGTACCAGGGCTTGTAAGCCAACAGTGTTTTTGTCTCTTGTGCGTGTGCCCTTGCTCTAATTATGGCACGAACGAGTATTTGCCGTCGTTTTGTGGTTGATCCAGTCCGAATAGCTAGGCAGGGCTCTGGTAAACACTGCTGTTGGATGGCTCTCTCCTCACAATTGCAGCTCACCTCGTTCAAGAATATCAGCAGCTGTTGGTGCGAGTTCTGCCTGCACTTCATGTGGGGCCTCGTGCAGCAAGGCGTCGAGTGTCAAGGTATCTCGCCCTTGCCTGAACAAGTTCGAGCGCAGGCCAGCACAAGCACGCATACACAAATGCAGTGCGATCGGTCACTAACTGTACGTGGCATCGCACCGTTCTGCTTCCTGCGGCAGCAGCTGCTGGAGTCTGATGGCACGCTTGTCACTTTCAGACTGTGGCTTCCGGGCGCACAAGAAGTGTTCCGAGAAAGTGCCCAACGACTGCATGCCGTGCATGAGGAAGCTGAAACGCATGTTCTCGCTCGATCTCACCACTTTGCTCAAAGCGACAAACAAGTCAATCCCGGTGGTCGTTGAGAAGTGCATCCGCGAGATCGAGCTAAGAGGTGAGCCGCCGGCATCGCACTTCCAATTTGTCAGAGAGCGATCGACGTCTGTCCGAGTGAGCGAGCACGAAAGGCCCCCTGTGCAGCAGCAGCCTGCATGGGCGGCAGCGCAGAGTGCCTACATCAAGCGTGGGCTTCGAGTTAACGCATCCCCCGTCTGTGGCTTGTCTTGCTCGGCTGTTTGCCATCAGCCGTCACCCGTGCTGGTCTGCCGTAGTCCATGTACCCACTTCTTTAGGCATGACTTGCCTATCAAGCAGCAGGCTTCTTTTTTTGGAAGGAGCGTGGGATCTTCGCGGGAACGGATCTTCGTGGATTCTCGTTCTCTGCTCAATTTATGTTCCTTCTTGTCCTGCTGCCTGCCACCTTGTTGAGTTCTTGAGCACATGGCGATCTCGCATTGTAGCTCAGTCTTTTTATTTGGTAGCCAGTTCTCAAAAGAAATTTTGATCAGCCGATTCCTGCTTGTGCCTTTCTTGCTGTTTGCTTTCTTGATACGCTGATCTGCCTGGGCTTCTGAAAAGTACTAGGCCTGTAGGTGCTGCCTCGCCCCCTCTCTCGCTAGTGTGCCCCGGGGCTCCCTGTATGCCCCCCCCCCCCGTAGTAGGCTCGTGGGTCTCAGTATACCCCTCTCCTGAGTGCTTTAGGCCCACTTCTATGCCACCGTATGCTCTTGGTCCCTTGTTTTCTTGTGGTTCCCTGCTAGTTTATCCGGGCTAGCAGCTCGCCTGTGCTGCCTGCCATGCCAGTGTCTTACGAAGGCTTCCTGATTCGCAGGCTTCCTGATTCGGGCCATTTTGTCTTACTCCGTCTGTAGCACTGCCGGCTATTCTTCTAGTTTGCAGCTTATCTGCCAACCGTCGTAGGAATCTTCATTTGCAAGTAGACCTTTTCTAATTTCCCATGAGCCGACTGTTATAATAATAATAATATCCCCTAAGAAAACCAAATCTCTTTCTAAGCATGCGATGTACATATGCTGGAAAGGAAGCTTGTCAATTGGTTAATAATAAAATTCGGTGTCAGCACGCATAAGCATACAAAGAACAGTGCATGCATACCCAACGTGCTGTGAGAAACAGATGGGTTTTTAGCTTTAAGTGTGGTCAAGTCAGGAGATCTCGTGGATTTCATGACGTCAGTTGGGAGTTAGTTCCAACCTTTGTTAGCACTCGAACTGAAGGCACAGCCACGAAAGGATTTGAGGCTGGTTCGAGGCACTGCAAACCAGCTTGAGTCAAAATAGCAGGTGGTACGATGAAGTCTGATTAGGGGGCATTTTGGGTATGTAGGCCGGAGCAAGAGAATGAAAGAACCTCGGTGTGAGTGACAGAGTGCAGCTCACTGAGAAGTGGTTTTATGTGACCGCTGCAATGTTAAAGGAAAAAGTAAAATATCTATTGAATATTTGCTGATTTAACAGCCTCTTTTAAATAGATACAGTGGAGCCTTAACAGCTGCCATCGCTACTGCTTTGCCCACTGCAAGAATCAAGCCCGTGACCTAGGTCATGTAGTGCGACCGCCTTACCCCTGAGCTGAGACAGGGCAGAGTTTAGCATCAAATGTAAGCATCTTTTATCACAGAAAGGAAGACCTGCGAGTAGTGAATTAAGGACGTCTAGATGGTATGTCTTGAATGCACGGACTACCATGGCTATAATATCCTTGTCTAAACGGGTCAAAAATTTTGCCATGTTACTTTGCTGAGAGTGGGCAGTCTTGAATTTGGAGCTGATGTGGTCATCTAGTGAACGGTCACTTTGGAGCAAAGAAATCCTGATTGCATGCAGACGTTACATAAGATGAGGCATGTTGACCGAGCTGAGTTTGAGGTTTAGATTTACCAGTTTCTGATCAGCATTTGGTTTGCTGATAATTAGTAAGTTGGTCGTATCTTCGCTCCAATTTGATTAGATTTGCTGCGATCCAAGTGCAAATGTCAGCATTAGACACTGCAACGGAATGGAGAGAGTTCGACTTGCTTAAAGGCAGGGAGGGACTAAAGCACAAGCATGCACAGCTGTGAGTTATCTGCTTACAAATGAAATCCTCCTTTGTGCTTGGCTATTACATCGACAAAGGGAGAGTATACATTTCAAAAAGAAGGGAACCAATCTCCAGGGTATTCCACACTCTAAAGGCTGCTCAAATATTTGTTGCCATCAGTGACTGACCCGGTTATTTGCTATGCATGCTTGCCTTTAGGCTGCAGCCATGTTGTAGTTAGCTTGTTTAAAAGCCACCAGCTGAACGTGCAGCCTTGCTGTGTATTTCTTGTTACCTCGGGCTTTCCAACTTTTCTGGCCGTCTGTTTGGGCTGAGGGGGCATCACAGTAAGGATGATGGTAGCCAGCCCGGGAGCAAGCATTGCACTGAAGCTAGCAAAACTGAGCAATGCTAACCAAATGTGTGTGGTTCGAGCAGACGGTGTTGCTAAAAGAAGCCAGATTAATAATAATCTGTACTCAACCTTGACTTTGTCCAAGCCAATAAGTTATTGTAGGCTCTTCTGAGACTCACGCCGTCTTGTTTGAGGGGATGTCACCAGCCCATCTCTACACCCTTTGCCAAGGGGGGTGGTGGGGGATTCGAGCAGTGAACTCCATCTAAGGTATTGCAATTAACTGAGCAGTCAGAGGAAGATGTAACAGCTTCGGTAAGCTTCGGCTTGTGCTACGCCTTCCCGCAGTCGGCTCGTCTTCCCGCAGTCGGCTCGTCATGTGATTTCTCGCCTCCTTGCAGTGTTCAGTTTTTGCCCAGTTTCCACTGCTAGCTCACTCGGCTGCTGATAGCTTCCGGTCTATGCCATTGTGCCGGGGGTGCGCAGTGGTGGGGCGGGTGCATGCTTGCCACCGTTTGCCGTGCCCCTGCAGGTATGGAAGAAGAAGGTCTGTACCGAGCAGCTGGCTCTCACGACGACATCGAGGCGATACGCAGCGCATTCGACATAGGTGAGCGCCGCCTATGCCTGCCGCTCCGCGTCGCTCACTTTGCACCCGGCGTGCTTCGGGCTCGGAGCGCTGGCCGCAGCACGAAGCTCTGCTTCCTCAGCCGTCGTAGTCGAGGGTGAATGTGCTCGGTGAATGTGCCGCTGCTGCCGTGCTGCTGCTCCTCCTTCTCAGCTTCGATGCACCAGCGGTGGGACATGAGACAAGGCTGGCGTTGGGCACCTGCGGCAGTTGAAGTGGCCTTTGCACACTCCAGAGTAGTCATGCTTCTGCAGAGAGAATAAACGGCACTCGCAGCAGCATTCCGTGTCGTTGCAGATGGCGATGCTGACATCAGCGCTGCGAGCTACAAAGACATCAATACCATCTCTAGCGTCCTGAAACTGTTCTTCCGTCTCCTTCCACTTCCACTCATCACCGACGAGGTCTATCCCAAGTGTATAGCCCTGGTCACCTGTAAGTGCTGCTTCCCAGGCACGCTGCCGAGGCACTGCAGTCGAGAGCCCCATGTCGTAGCAGCTCTCTATCGAAGTGCATGCGCCTTTAAATAGGCTTCTTGTTTGTGCTAGTAGTTTTCGTGTTGTTTTTTCATATAGCCCCTGAAGAGATTCCACTCCCACTGAAATTACGAAAGCTGAAAGACGCACTTGCCAACTTGCAGCCGGCGCACTATCACACACTCAAATATCTTATGGCTCACCTGAACAGGTTAGTGTGCCATGCCGCCCACCAGTCAGGGGATCAGGGCTGCAATGGCTGCCGCAATTCCCGAGCCTTGGCCGCATGCCAAGGATCTTGCGTGGGCATGCATCTGCCGTGCAATAGCATGCTCGGACTGCTGAGCAGGTGTGTCTGGATAATAATAATAATAATTGATAATAATAATAAATGTTGCTGTTGTGGAAGTCAAGTTGCTCAAGAGCTAATGGTCCTCATAGCGGCAGCTACACCAGGGCCCAGCTAAGAAGGCCAGCCTGCACAGCCTTCTGTTTTTGTGTTGGGTGCCGTGCTGGATGCCGTTGTAGCCGTGCCTACTTGTTACCAACCAACATTCCACCGTAGCATTAATGCCCGATAATTGTCTGAAGGCACAACAGTCTCGTCGAGGTTATTGAACAGCTATTATCAGCATCACATTAGCAATTTGATGTAAACTCAGCAAAGGCTTCCAAGTAGTCTTATTAGGCAACCAGTAGAGAACATGGCAGTGAGGGGACGGAATGACCAGCAGTCAGCTTGTGGCAGTTGGGGGGGAGGCAGTCAGCGATCGAGCGAAGGGCAGGTCCTCTGCTGCCTGCCGTGCATATCGGGTAGCACTTGGTTCTGCCTCTGCTATCCTATGAGTGGGATGGAAGGATTGTGGGTTGGCTATTAAAAAAAACCGGCATTTCAGCTGATTTAGCATCCTGGTTTATGTAAGTGCAGAAGAGCCTTAACGGCTATCACCACTGCCGTGCTCGAACGCACAACCTGGGTCTAGGAGGGTGAGCACCTTACTTTGACCCCTGAGCCAAGACCCTTGACCGTGCCACCTGACTGCCGCGATCCAGAAGTGGCTGCTAGTTGACCCGTTTGCTATCACCAGGTTACAAAGCTCTCGGCGCAAGGTACTCAGCAGTATACACGAGTGGGCTAATGTTGCCGAGCATTAATGGACATTGCACAGTCATGCATATCAGCCACGGGTCTTAGCACTTGGTACTTGTTAGACACTTGTTACCAACCAACATTCCACCTTACAGTAATGCCTGATAAATGTCTGAAGGCTCAACGGAGTATCGTTGTCGAGGTTTTTGAACAGCTATTAGCGGCATTACGTTAGCAATTTGATATAAACTCAACAAAGGCTTCCAAGTAGTCTTATTAGGCAACCAGTGGAGAACAAGGCAGTGAGGGGACGGAACGGAGCAGGAGAAGTGTGTAAGCAGATGTGTGGCTAAGACTTGCCAGCTGCTTGAGTCCGGGTGCCCCCACTGGAAGTCAGTGGTGCTTGAGCTGCCGTCGGCCTGGCGGTGCCACCATCACACCTGCGTATTTTCCTAGTAGCAACCGCATTGGTCAACAGGTAGTCTTTTTGTTATGCAAACTACATTCAGCTGACTCTTCATTCAAAATAGAATGCCTTTGCAATGGATAAATAAGGGCCGCAGCTTAGTTATCCCACAAGTGCTCGGTAGCAATCGGTTGTAAGTCGTGTGCTGTTTTGGTCGAAATGTTATCTTTCTTTCCTCTTATGAGCAAGTGATATAACTAGCAGGGTGCTGATGCGTTGACTGAAATGCTTGGGTGAAATGTTGGACAGATGAGATTTTCCGCACCATCGCAGTGCGAAGTGCTACTTCTATCTTAGAATCCAAACCTCTCACTCTCTCTCTCTCTCTCCCTCGGGTGATCGCTTGTGGGAAAGAGTTGCTGACTAACTGTCATATACTTATATAGATTTATATGAAATCATGCCCACCTACTTTTTGGGGTTACCATGTCTAGGGTAGGAGAGAGGAAACTCTATAGACACCTCAGGAAGAGAGGTCTTGTCTTGTAAAGTATGGTGTGAGCTTTTTTAACAACTCACTGTCGGTGAGCCTTATTAGACTGATGGAACAGGGCTGTACCGTTTCCACGCCTGTTCTAATTAATAGTAATAATAATATGTCTGTATAGCACCCTCGGAGAAGGTAATCTCTTTCTAGCCACTTTACATTTGCTGCAAAGGTAACATGATCAAATAATTAGTGGTAGCATGTTCAATGCCCACAAACATGGTTAGAGGTGACATGCACAGGGTCAGTCAGCATGCAAATATGGTTAGTGGCAGCATGCACAGAGTCAGTACACGTAAGCACACGAATGATGAGTCACGTGATCTCACTAATGACTCACGCACTGGCCGTGTGCTCCCAGCATCGTCAGAGCGTGAGTTCTCCAATTATATGTTCTATTTGTGTACATGCTATATGTACTGCATATATATATATATATATATATAAAGAGAGACCACAGAACCTCGAGCAGGCGTAAATTAAACTGTCGTTTGGAAACTTTTGTATTCAGATTATTCGCAGAACAGTAGATTTACATAGCATATTTAACCTCAAAAGAAGAATGGAAAATGCAAGTATTAATACTCTTATAATACACATACGCTGTGTGGCCGTAATGTTGGCCTTGACGTTTAGGCTGTGCTGGACTTGTTCCGAGCAGCGGATGCAGAGCTAAGTTCTTACGTTGACCCACAAGGCCTGCCTTGGCTTGGCTCCTTCATATCCAGAAAAATATTAAGTTCTCCGAGGGTGTTATAATGTAATGTAATGTAGTGTAATGTATTGTAATGTCTGTAACTCTACAAAGCCATAAAGACTAAGTGGGTGTTACGCAGGAGAGTTTTGTATAGCAAACTCACAGCCTAAGCAGCTTTCGGTACGCATTCGGTAGCCAACAGACTTCATCTGCTGCAACAGAGAGACAGTGGGAAGCATAGCATAGTCAAGAGAGCAGTTAAGGTAGTGATTAGCATTGAAGTAGTAGCTCATGACCACTGAAGAGGATGAGCTATAGTCGGCAGCAGGAGTGTAGCTGTCGTTTCGTAAGAATCGTGGAAGCTATTCCCACAGTCTAGGACCTGCAGAGCCAAAGCTCCTGTCGCCAACGGTCTTTAAGCGGAGGACTGGAACAGCTAATTTATTGTCCACACTATACAAACGTATTGCTGTTATTACCTAGCCGAACTGCTTCAGCAGTTTCCTTGGGTTCTCAAAGGACAATTGGTTGTTTCATTCCTATGCTTAAAGATCGTTGGTGACAGATTTTGGTCTGCAGGTCCTAGACTGTGAAACTCACTTTTAAAAAATCGTGTTTATGCATGCTGAAACTGCATGCTGCCACTAACCATATTGGCATGCTGCCCCTGTGCAAGTCATCTCTAACCATAATACGTCATCGAGCATGCTACCACCAACCGCTCGATCATGCTTCCTTTGCAGCAAGTTTAAAGTGCCTAGAAAGAGATTAAGTTCCCTCTGGGTGCTATAGCAAATGTATTATCATTATTATTAATTCTAATGCAACGACATCTAATCTCCTGCTTTGGGGCATTCTCCTCAGCCATATTGAGCTGCTACTTTCATGCTACTGACTACCTCAACTGACCTCCTGACTCAGCTATGTTTCATGTTTTCTCCTTGTGTGAGATGAAGTCTGTTAGCTACCGCATTGGTACCGAAAGTCGCTTAGGCTTTCAGTGCTCTATAGAAAACTCCTGCGTAACACTCACTTAGTCTTTGTGGCTTGTGTAGTTACAGACGGAGATACATTTCAATAAATTACTCTCCTCTCCTCTATGTAAGTCTGTCTGTCATGTCTCTTTTGCTTTCTCTCTCATCCCTATATCACTCTCTCTCTCTCTCTCTCTCTCTCTCTCTCTCTCTCTCTCTCTCTCTCTCTCTCTCTCTCTCTCTCTCTCCTACTTTCTCTCTCACACACTCTCTCTCTCTCTCTCTCTCTCTCTCTCTCTCTCTCTCTCTCTACTCTCTCTCTCTCTCTCTCTCTCTCTCTCTCTCTCTCTCTCTCTCTCTCTCAAAAATCACCCAGACTTACAACTCTGCGCGATAGCTGCTGAAGCCATTAGCAGCATAACTGACAAGCGAACGCTTGCACCCGATCTGGGCTAAGTTGCCAGCGATTATCTACTTGCCGTCTACAGCAATTCAGAGCCTTTGCTGTCTACCGTCTTAGCTCCATGGATATATAGCTGCTGCTGATGCTGACATTGTAGGGTTACTCAATATAGAAGGAACATGATGAGCTCTGCAAATCTAGCGATGGTGTTTGCGCCGACTCTGCTGCAGTCTCCCCAGCAGGCAGATCATTCGCAAATATTGACCATGGTTCGTCAAGATCAGCTAGTGGTTGACATACTGATCAGCAACTACGATCTGATCTTCGAGAGATGAGCTGGTGTAATTTGTGCTGCCGTGATGCTGACTGTACTCTCTAGGCATCATGTCGTAAGCGTCCGCTTTGTAAAGCCTGCTGATGGGAGTAGTACCTCTAAGTCATTTAAAATTAAGTGAGGTGGTCAATCGAACCTTCATGTTTTACCTTGTATTGTTTTTATTAAAAGAATTTTGTATAAAAAAAATTGAAGTTCTGTCCCGATTATGCAGTTACTGTGTATGATTCTATGCCTAAGTGGTACCATGTGTCTTGTCGGGAGGATCTTCTCAGCCACTAAAATTGCTAAAGAAAAAGTGCATGCAAGCAAGCATCCCCCAGCGACGGATGCTGCACTGCCAGGGTTCGGCGTGAAGCTAGTGTTTCCTTGACCCACGTGTCAAGCTCAGAGCTCAAGTCCAGCGTTTTGGTTCCTCAACATTTATCGCATCGGACTGTCATGTGGTGCCTCCTTTTCCACTCTCCGTGCACCTCTATGGGTTAGCCATGCGAGTGTGCAGTAGATAAGAATACATTTTGTATAGCGCCCCCAGAGAACTCATTCTTTTTCTAGGCACTTCACGTTAGCTCCAAAAGAAACGTTATCGAATGGTTAGTGGCAGCATGCTCAATGACAAAGTCCATGTTGTTAGGCAGAGCCGTCTATTCCACAAGCCACGGATACTGTTGTTTCTGCAAAGGTCGAGCCATGAAGTACAACTCACCGAAGCCCAAAGTGCAACTGAATAACCGTCACTTGAAATGGGTGTTTTGTAGTATCTAAATTATAGTTTATGAAAGCATGTCTCGCCCAGTTTAATAATAATACATTTGTATAGCGTCCTCAGAGAACTGAATCTCTCTGTAGACATTTTACAGATGCTGCAAAGCATTACCAAATGTTTGGTGGGTAACATCCGAAAACAGCAGGCATAGTGTAAGCAGGTACATGCACACGAAAGATGAATCACAAAGACCCACCAAATTCTGTAATAAACATGTGCGTTTTAAGCTTCTTTTTAAATGTCGTAACGTCAGGGGATGTAGTAACGTGGGTGGTTAGTGAGTTCCAGGCTTTAGGAGCATACGAACTAAAGGCACGGTCTCTATAAAGGATTTGAGATTTTTACGAGGTATGGGTAAATAGTTAGATTCCGAAAACCTTATAGTACGATCCTGGCGGTGGGGGTAGTAGATCTGATAGGTAGGCTGGAGCCAAAGAATGATGGGACATAAAGGTGACAAGTGAGCATTGTTTTCTTAATTAATAATAACAATACGTTTGATATAGCGCCCCCAGAGAACTCTAGTGGCCTCGCTACAGCCTTTTTGAAAATAAAATTAGCTTCGCTAATCCAGGATATCGTAATAGGCGTTAAGCCGGAGAGCTTTCTTCGGCACAGGCAATGCGTAAGTGCCATGCAGCCGGCGAACAGTCAGTAACTAAAGGCCTTCTCATAAAACAATGAAAGGAATTATAAGTACAACCTAATTAGGACGACCGTTAAAAAGTTTAGTAACACGGAAGCATGCATGCGAATAGCAGAGAAGCTGCAGAGAAAAAGACTGCTTTGAAAGCAAGTTCCCGAATCGTCAGCAGAGAAGACCAGCAACTTAAGTCATTCGTGAGCGAGGCGTATGCTAGCTACCGCCCTATAGAGAGCATCGACTTCGCGACCGCCAAGCCGAGCGGCTGCGTCGCTATGCGGCTGTCAGGCTAATCTGCGCGTAAATCGCCTTAATCCGTCAGCTACTAGTTAAGATGCGCTTCCCACGCCGTGCGAAGTGCACGCACTGTCGCTAAGATGCGGCGTTCTTGATCAATCGAGCGGGCTTCACTCTCGCGCCGAGACGGCTCCGTTTGGCTGCATTCTGCGTCTCGCTCTGTTCAGACTGGCTTGCTGTGTTAACTTTACTAGCCCGGTTTGCGCTTGGCTACAACTGCGATGACTGCAGCCGCCGACGTCAAAGAGGAATGTCGCCACCGCCGCGGCGGCGTTTGGCTGTCCAGCTTGTCTAAGCCGAAGCGAGGACGGCTATGCCCGATGGCCACTGCCAGGCTGCGATGGCGCTCGGATGAGGGATAGCTCAGTGCTGCCGCCTTCCGCATAAGTTGCGACCGGCGAAACGTTTGTGTGGCAAATGAATGAAACGATTGCATTGCTTTGAATGAAAATGTGAGCTTAACATTTTCAAACTCTAAAATTAGAGAACAGCTGAGAGTGGATATGCAGCAGCAAAAATTTGTCGCGGCAAGCGAGGCCAATCTGAGAAAAAATAGAAATTTAAATACAAAGAAAAAAGAAAAGAAAAAGAAAATACGCAAATATATGTCACATATCGTATGATAAGTAGAAAATGTGTAGTTTAAAGAAACTAAAACAAAGTTCTATTCTGCATTGCACATTTACATAATTCGTGCTGTAGTCTAATAAAAAAAAATATGACCTAATTTAGCAACCTTCTTTGTATAGCAGCAGAAGAGCCTTAACGGCTATCACAACCGCTTGCAGTTGGCAATAAAGAATCGCCCACTGCAGGATTCGAACTTTACGACCTCGGTCGTGAAGAGCGAGTACCTTACCTCCTGGGCTATTAGGGCCCTATAAGTCGTATTCTACCTACTTAATACAGGGATACAGGAAATGCCAAGCGGACCGCAGCTGCGGCCAGCAGAGCTCACTCTTGAGTTTTTTTTTATTTAGCGCTAGTGTACCGAGTGCACTCTCAATAATGCTTACTTAACTCGTAACGCCGCATTTTGACTCCGCCTCGGTGGTGAATAATTTGACGCTCTATGGTTATTGGCGATTACTGTAAGTGGTATGCCATGCTTTTTCCGTTGGTCTCGTATTGAAGCGTTCATTGGCTATTGCTACGCCTTTGCCAAAGCGCTCACGTCTGAATTATTCTATGACCTAACCAATAGATGAACCATAAAAGAACATGGATGCATAAGAGGGGCCACGAAAACTGAAAATGATGAACTCGTTTGTCACGTACTGGCAGAGCGCTGTTGTAGCTGCACTCACATCTACTCATATTAAAGAGGCTGAATCGAATTTATTTTATTTATTTATTTTTAGTTTATTGCACTAGCTGTAACAAGCCGGTTGTTGAACAGTATCAGATAAAATCGCGTTGAATGACTATGACCTTGATGCATAATGTAAGTATGACCTTGAGGCCGGTCTGACTCAAGGCGCATTTACACGACGGCGATATATTCGCGAAATCGGGCAGTCTTGATCTTTTTATGCTGCCTGCACAGCTGGGAAGCAATGCGCTTCATTCCTTTACCAGGGCTTTGCGATGTATGCCTCTAATAACTACTAACACAGCCAAAAGCTGACGCATCCGCGTTTCCGCTGCCTCCGAGTCCAGCCGGTATCGAAACTTCTCTACACTTTCCTCAGGCCACGTGGCGGCAGCTGCCCGAGCCGCAGCGGGTGACTTTTTGTAACGAAGAATAGACCTGCACCGTTCAGTTGCTGCCGACGTGATAGATGTAATCCACTCAAAGTCCTGCGCGCGCCCGCTCGCGCGGCTGAATCGACCAGGAGCGACCCGCCCGCTCGTCATTCCGGCTACGCTCAGTGCGACTGCAGCAGCCGGCTGCCTGACTAGCCGGGTGTCAGAGGTCAGAGGTCGCGCAGACTCAGCAGAGGGCATTATCAGCATTTGATTCTAAACGTTATTGGCTTAACTGTGAAAAATGCAGCCTTGCTTATGGTCGTTACAGGATTAGGGAAACTGAAGGCCTCTGTCATAATTTTAAAGTCTAAATATCTATCTTTTACAAAAGAAAAATTCCATAGTATAAGAGATGACTGAATACGTTCACGGTGAAATTATTTCTGATCCGAGTCAGATTATTAGGATGATACCGATCATTTATCAACAGAGTCAGAGACTGAATACGTTAAAGAAATTAAAATCGAAGAATTTAAACTTGCGTCCCAACCTGAATGGGAAGATGAACCTAATGTGAACCTGTACAAGAATCCTAATCCTGTGATTATGAAACCAAATGTACATGACCAGGTAAAGTTTCTCATGATGAAATAAAATTATATATAGAAATGGATTTCTCAGGAATTCTTAGCTGTGAACAATCTCATGGAATTGCAGTAAAGATTTGTCTGAATAGACTGAAAGTAGATCCGAGGATTGTTAGGCATTCACTAGATAAACTTATTATTTATCTCCAGAGTTCATATATATCTATTCTTAATTAAATCTGTGATCTATCTGATTAACTAATGGAATGCAAGGGTAAAATTATTACCAAGATCATCGATTCAGAAAATAAAAACAAACCTCCAGTAACTAAAGATGGTGTTCAGATTATTATGATGTCAGCGATTTAATTAATTTTTTAAATTAATAAAGGAAAATGGCAACATCAACTACTTCATCTGCACACACACTTCAGATACCGCAGATCCGAATCTTGCTAGTTCTGCTTCTCTACTGAAGTCTTAGGTAGACTACCTTGTTAAATCTAGAATGACTGCTCACGATGCACAAACGCTTGACTCAGATATTTTGATTATGACAGATCAATCAGCAAAGAAAATCTACGTAGATGAATGCAACGCTAACGCGCAGAGGGTAATCAGTGCATAATTTTTTTAAGTTACTGCTGACATAGAAGCATCTATTGAATGAAAGGTTGATAACCTTCTAGATACCCCTAGAGAAATCCCTTCATATACAGCATGGATTTCTGGCCAACATTAAAAAAAAGTCGGAGATAGGTCCATATTTTCAGAGTTCCTAGAAAACTCGAAACTATATATGATCTCAAATGTTCTGCATATTCTAAAAAAAATTGAAACAACTAATCGCATCGATTTTTATTTTTTTATTTTATTTTTTATAGCCATGGCAACAGGAAGCGGTTTCTACTCAAGTTCTTTTACTGATCCAAAGGAATTTTTTCAGAAAAAACTTAATTGAAAAGTTTAAATAACTGAAAGTTTAAATCCTTTCCTTGGAAGCGTTATTGGATTTGATTGCGAGAATACAACTCCTTTTACCAATCCTATTTCAACACAATAATCTTGACTTGGAGTTAAAATTCCTGTTGTAAATTCCACGTCTGCATAATATGTAAACTTAACTGTCTTTGGATAACTAATTGTAAACGTGATACATTTTTCATTTAAAAATCAATAAACTCTTGACTCACTGGAGGTGCATCAGCAATGCTAAAGTTTGTTATAGCATTAGTTAATAGTATTTTTTATTAGAAAAGAGATTATAGCAGTTTCTAAATATTACTCTAACTTTTCATCTTGTATGTTAACTTCAAAATTTGATGTTATCATAATATATCAAGTTCATAGTTGACCACTATCTATGGAAGTAGAATACGAGCTGTTATGAGTACCATCCCTACTTCTGACAATATAAGAGGCATATCTTCAATGTTGTTACTTACATTTCGCTGTGCAGAATCAATGCATGTAATTTTTATTGATACTTTTGAGTAAGTATGTTTTTCTATTTCTATACCAGACAACCTACATAAAGAATTATAGTCATTTACGCAACGAAATCTACTCTCCAACTGCCGACTATGGCACATCTTTTTCAGCGGTCCTGAACTGCTACTTCTATGCTACTCACTACCTCAACTGCTCTCCTAACTCTGCTATGCTTCCCACTTTCTCTTTGTTGCGTGAGACGAAGTCTGTTGGCTACCGAATGCGTACCGAAAGCCGCTTAGGCTGTGAGTGGGCTATACAAAACTCTCCTGCGTAACACCCACATGATCTTTATGACTTTATGGAGTTACTGACGGAGATACATTACATTTAGTCCTACATCAATTGCTTTTGTGTCAGTTAAATTACCAAACATAGCTATGTCATAATATCTAAACGCTAATAGAGTGATTATTTTTCTTAAAAAGAAATTAAAGGCAAGAGAGTTTTAATAAAGCCACTTGGTAACTACGAATTATTAAATACCCTACCTATTTTCCGATTACCATTAATTAATTCATCTTTATTTTTTTAACTTGGTGTCTAAATATTCTTTAGTAGCTACATCACTTCCTTGACTCGTACTTAACGTCACCTCATATTTTTAGCATTAGTCGATATATCCCCTCTTGCTATTAAATCTTAATCCTTCCTAATATAGTTATTATCAGAAAAGCTTTACTAACTGATTCTAATGCATCAGTAGTATTTGAAAGATTTCTTATTTTATTATTATCAAGGTTTAGCGTTCCTTGCATATATTCCTTCCTCATACTTCCTTGTAAGCAATTTATCTTATGGTTATAAAAACATATACTGTTATTGTTTGATTAAAAAGAGGTTGACCATATCTAAAGGATATGCTTTAAACAAGTTTTTTATTAAAATCCAGCATATAACCTCCTAATAATGTTCCATATACTACATTATTTGAATCCGTAGGAGGCATAAGTACTCTCATTGCTTTATCTCGAGTTGAGTAGCATGATCCAACTACCGTTATTCCTCGTGGAACTACAAACAAATTTCCTAAAAACGAATCCACTTTTCTTGAACTCTAGAACCACTTGGCCCCGACAGGGCAGAGCTCCTCCGGTTAAGGTACAATAATTTATTAAAATATGTAAACTATAAGTTAATGAAATGCGTTGTATTTCGTGTACCATCAATCATTCCTTCAATGGTTACAGTCATTATATTTCCATCTGACACTATTTAGGCTATCCTAACTCCGTCACTAGCACTGACAGGATCGTTCTTAATTCTAATAAAACTTCCTAACATGTCTAAATCTCCATTCATAGTATCTTCAGCTGCATTAAAGACGAAATTATCATCTAAGTGAGCTCTATTTGGTACATTAGATCGATAATATGGTGAACTACTAACTGAAATTAATCCATTTACAATTAAAGTACCACTAATTTCTCCGCCACGCAGTGACAACTTATCATCTGCATAATCTTTCTTCACAGCATCTGATGGATTCAAAGGATTCGCGAGAAAAACTAACCAACGATTTTTCATATCGAGATCACCACAGGTAGTAGTCCTCAAGAAACCTTAGTAACAAAATTAGTGTCGATGTACTTACAACTATCTGCATCTGCGGGGGGGGGTCAACAGGATCACCTAAATTTTTGTGAGATTGCCATTCATGCTCAGGCTTGCTGAAAGTGTAGAACCAGCTCTTCGGATGTAAATCTTTGCTTTCCCACCCTTCTTTCGATATCCGTCGAACATAATATGTGCTATGATAGCAAGAAAATCAACATAAAAAACAGACTTAACTACATGGAAGTTATTGATTACATACCTACATTAACCATCAATTATTATTACTAACATTAGAGTACCAGGAACATCTACATACTGTCTGTCAACTCAACCCACACTCGATTGTCTCAATAAACCACATAATACTAGATGTAATGCCAAAATTATTTACAAAACCTGTTAAGAAATTCGAAACCGGAGTAGTAAAACCATCTTTATTTTTGTAGATTTCAAAACAAAAATATCACTAGGAGTAATCTATTCTTTCTAAGTCTCAACTCGGAGGCCATCAACTTGAATATCAGGAAATATAACCAATTCTACTATTTCTACAACAATCTGGTAACCTATAAGTATTAAATATATAACATAAGATTTTTGAGTTGAAAAATCAGCTGCTCGTTAAAAATATCTGATTTCCCAAAGTTTGCAATTATGTTTATTCCAAGATCAAGATTTCCATTAGATATTCTTCCAAAGAACTGAGACTGAGATTTTCTTGAAGATTCCATAGTTGATGGATTTATAAGGTCTATTGCTTTTTTACCTTATTTCATCTGCTGAATTACCGCTGATCCTGGTTATATTCCTACAGTTAAGTTTGAGACATTTTTGCTCCAGATTTCGTATTAGTCCTGCTTAAACTAGCCTTTTCATCAGTCATAGTTGTTGCAGGACTACCAGAGAAATCGTTGCTTAAAGCATATTCTATACGAATAGCATAAGTGTCATTCACTAGATAACCTAATCATGCTATTATGTTACTATTGCAATCTAAGTTTGTAAATAAATCTTCATTAGACTTAAATAATAATTAGTCCATTTATATTGACAAGGCACTCAAAAACAAAACTGCAACTACAATTTGGCTTTCAAAATCTATGGTAAAATCTGGACTAAACTTAAGTCAGCCGTCAGCATCGCATCCGTCGTAGCAGATGACCTTAAATCAGACCTTGACACAAAAAAGAAGCTCCTTCTGAAGTAACCTGAGGAACAGAAATAGCTTCCAAAGCAGCAATCAAAGTTGCTCCAAAATTGCGTCAAAATTAAGCATTGCTGCTTCTAGTAAGATAGCTACAGCTTTTCCCAAAGTTCTAAGGTCTTTCAAAGTAATAGGAGCCGCTATAAAAAAAAACACTTAGAGGATTCCTATCAGGCAAATCCGGCATTGTAGACCTAGGACTTTTCATCGAAGAAATAGTTGAAGACAGTATCTGGGAAATATGGCCATGTCAACTGGAAAAATATCACCGAGAAGAAAGAAGGCCTTGAAAATGATTTCGAGCCTTGTAGTCCGATGCTACATAAATTCTTCTTGGAGCATAAAAAGGTAATTCAAATTAGGACTTGAATCCTAGTGGCTTCTTATCTGAAAATTTTGGAGAACCCGTTGGATAGAACACCGTACAGCTTGACTCCAAGTCCTGGTCAAAGAACGTTCTAAAAGTACGTTCTGGAGGAAATTTAGGTAAGCGAATAGGTGAACTAGATCCTGCTATTCCTGCTGTCATAGCATAGCTAGCATTTCTGGAATAATCGGAGCACTAGGCACTGCTCTCAGAATCACAGTATCAATTGAAGGATTCATAAAAAATTATCGACATTAAAATGTAATAATAATAATAACACTTGATAAAGCTCCCTCAGATAACTCAATCTCTTTCTAGGCGCTTTACATTTGCTGCAAAGGGAAAAGCAATTGAATGGTGAGTAATATCATGCCTGATGAACAACATGAATAACGTGGTTAGAGGTGACATGCACAGGGTCAGCATGCACGTGTGGTTAGTGGCAGCAAGCAACAGTGTCAGCACGCATAAGCACATGAAGGACGAATCACAGGGACCCACTAAATGCTGTCCTAAATAGGTGCGTTTTTAATTTCTTTTTAAATGTGGTCAAGTCAGGGGTGTTCTGACCCAAGTTGGGAGTGAGTTCCAGGCTTTCGGAGCACACGAACTAAATGCACGGTCTCCAAAGGATTTGAGGCTTGTACGAAGTATTGGTAAACTGTTTGATACCGAAAAGTGGGTGGTACAATGCTTGGCCTAGTGGGGACTAGATCTGAGAGATAGGCTGGAGCCAAAGAATGAAGTGACCTAAAAGTGAGCGACAAAACCTCGAAGTCGATGCGTTGCTTGACTGGTAGCTAGTGCAGGTCGGCGAGAAGTGGTGTGCTATGGCAGCTGCGACGCTCACGACAGACAAGCCTAGCTGGGGAGTTTAACACCAGCTGTAAGCGCCTGATTGCACATGCCGGTAGGCCAGCAAGCTAGCATGGTAGTCAGTAGGCCAGCAAGCATGTACACTGCTAGTGCACTTCCAAAGAATACCCATTTGGAATGACTTAACGCACTAAGCACTCAAAGCTTTAGCCTTAAGAAGGCAATTTCCCACTTAAGAAAACAACTTGAAATACTTAGCTATGACATTGACGTAGACAAGTCCAATAAAGTAGATATGACAGAAGTTGACAACCAACTTTAATACCTTAAAACTGGAAAAACTCTAGTAGGAAAATCAGGCGTAGATTACTCACCAGAACTAAAAGCTAATATAAAAGTAGTAGAAGCTGAGTAAATAGCATTATGATCCAGGTTCAATGAACTCTGGGATAAAAACTTCGGTGAATTATTCATGGATTAGCAAAGGTTCGTCTCCGTTATATTTATGACAACAACAGTAGTTGATTCATCTGATTGTGCGTGTTTAAGGACGAGTAGTGATACTTCGGTAGTGTCAGGAGAGGTCAGAGCTATTAATACTGTATGCACGGGTACAGACTTCAAATAGTATGCGTTCTTTAAGAGATTTCCGACTGACTGTTATTTTGTTGATAATCTGTGAAATTTCTAAGTTAACATATCGGTCAGTTACATTCTTACGTCAATAATATAAGAATCTACAGAAAGGCTCTGCAGTAGTGCTGTATACACTAGCGGCCATAAGTTTTGCCGCACCCACTTCAACTGTGGCCTCCCGGTCGACTATTGCCATAGGCAGGTTTAAAGTCCTCCGGGAGCGTCAAAACGAGTGAAATTGATGCCAAAGTAAACAAAACGGTTTAACTCACAATTTCTTAACACGACAACCGAAACATGGATAGAATAATCACTAAATCCAGTAGGGTGCGGCCCCTTCCCGATTAGCAACCACTTCCGTTATTCGGGCTGGCCCGGACTTGACGAGTTTCATAGTTACGTCGGATGGTACAGCATGCCAGGCCGCTTGAAATTTGCCCCATTATTCGGCCGGCGATCTTATGTTTGTGTAAAGCGCCTAGAGAGAGATTAAGTTCTCTGAGGGCGCTTTATCAAGTGCATTATTATTATTATTATTACGCCGACGCTGAACCTCGTCCCAGATGTTCGATCGGGTTAAGGTCCGGGCTCTGACTCGGCCACTGCAAGCGCGTGAAATAAGGTGACCTGTCAAAAAACTGCAGCACAATTTGGCAGTATGTCTCGGATCGTTGTCCTGTTGATATAAAAAATTAGTGCCTAGTTGTGGCAACGGTCTGGGCACAGGGACGTCGTCCAGGATTGGCAGGTGGCCGTACTTATTTTTAATGCCCTCAATGCGGTGAAGGACCCCTACACCACCTGCTGCCAAGCCTCCCCACAGCATCGCTGATCCGGACTCGAACTTCGCAGTACGTTGCCAGCAGACATCGGCACGTGCTTCGTCACTCCTGCGTCGAACGTAGGATCGACATTTGCAGCTTCTTTACGCGGTGTACTTACTTACGTCGGTAAAGAATACCCACGTCCAATCTTCGGTATGGTAGTGTCTATGCTGCCACGCCCAGAGAAGACGTGCTTCTTTGTGGGCTTTCGTCTGTGGCGGAGCTTTCTATAGTAGCACGGCGCCGGCGTGGCTCAATTTTAGGGTGCACAAGAACTGCTCAGCAGGAAGCACCTCTGTCCTAGAGCCTTGATCAAGAGGGCGCAGCGTAAGATCATGAGGCGATTGATACCGGCTGGCCTGTCAACCCTATAGTCCCGGCTAGCAATTCAAGAATAGGGCAACGCTCACCCCAGGTCGCTGTCACCGTCAGCCGACCTGGAGTTTCTGAACGGGTTTCCGTGAGAACGATAAAGGTGACTGAAAAGCATCTGCCTCCTCTAGGACGCAGCGGTCATGATAGACGGTTCCCGCGCAAACGAGAGACTGTGATTGATATCGGCTGGCTTGCCAACCATTTTCCGGGCTAGTTACATAATGGTAGGGCCACGCTCGCTCCGGGTTACTCCTTCGTCTTCAGCTCCGTTTCTACGCCGTCGGCGGTGGTTGCCGGAATCGTTTCTCTGAAAGCGAGGGAGGAGGGCGAGCTGATGGCCGCCGATTGACGGGACAGAGCGAGGCAGCGCCAGGAGGATTCGGTGGACTCCGCCCAATATGGTCGTATAGCGCCCGTGGCTGTGTGGGTGTGCGTGCACGTGGTCCCGGCATAGAGATTTGCCGATGCGAACTCAAAGTAGTTTGGTGTGGTGTGAGATATTCCAGTTGTTCGGGCTCCTCGGTCTATTTGGGTCGTTCCCCACAATAGTCGTGGGTAGCCTCTAAGTGCGGGGACGTATTTCCCCAGCTAGAGCGCTCGGTGTAGTGTGTGAGAGATATTTCTGCCGTGAGGTTAAGATGGAAGGTGGAGGTTAAGGTGGAAGCGGAACCCTAGTTCTCCAGTCAGGGTCAAGGCTCCAGTTCGGGCTCCTCCGTCTTATTTGGGTCATTCCCCACAATAGACGTAGGTAGCCTAAGTGCGGGGACGTAGTTCCCCCGCAAGCGTGCTTGTGCTGCTGAGAACCTCGGAGGAGTGTGGAGATAAAACTGAGCTAGACGCGCAGCGACATTGAGCACTTGCGAATAAAGCTCAGTAAAATCCCCTATTTGTGTGTGTCTCTTTCCAATTCACGCCGTGAACTCACGACCCCTTAATAACTGTGGCTATTTTGAGATGTTAGTAGTTTTTGAGCAAGCAGAGATTATGATTGCTTTATGGGCTGCTGTGATTTATGCTAGCGATATTTAAGTAACGGGTGGCAAAGTCCTGGGAGTTACGTCGAGGACGCCGGGTAGGGCAGTCGTGTACTGGCCCGCTGCGGCATCCGTATGAATAAATGTCTTTGAGCCCGCTTCGGTGTTCTGCGCGGTGTCGCGTACTTGCCGTTAGGGAGAACGTCAGCGTAGCGGCAAGTAGGTTGGCGTTAGAAGCACTCCTTCGCGTGGCCACCTCTTATTGCGCGTAGGAACCGCATTTTAGGTTTCGCCGCTCGGTAAGCGGCAGGTTACGCCTACTCCGCCTTCGAGCCTTCGGCGCTACACTGTGCCACACTTGCCCTAAGCGCCTGTTCGATGAGCCTTCGCATCACCCGCTCACTGAGTATCTTGCCGGTCATAAGCTCGGGTGCTTTGGAATGGACTCGGGCAGGGGCAAAGCGGGCCTGCAGGCACTCTCCGTTTTCAGGAGCCGACCATGCCTCCTCGTGGAAAGAAGCCCGAGGGCGCCCACACGCAGTAGCGGCCCTTCATCGTCCCTAGCGCAGACATTTTACGAATGTTACGTCTGACAGCTTTCTCGTTTATTCCCATCTTCCAAGCGATCTCTCGGTTGCTAACCTTCTCAAGATGGCGAGACCATAGCCGGCCCTTCACAAATTAGTAAGGCGACCTCCCTTTGCCACAGCTGCTGGTAGTGCACTCACGTTACGATACGGTCTGCCTGCTGCGGCCAAGGTCACTGGGTGTCAGCCCAACTCCCTGTAAGCTCGCATGACAACAGTATGTCACCCAGGCCGAGCATCGTGCCACCCGCTTTTCGGAATCCAACAGTCTACCAATACCTCGTACAAACCTCAAATCCTTTGGAGACCGTGCATTCAGTTCGTATGCTCCGAAAGCCTGAAACTCCCTCCTGACTTGCGTCAGAACATCCCCTGACTTGACAGCATTTAAAAAGAACTTAAAAACACCTATTTAGCACAGCATTTAGTGGGTCCCTGTGATTCGTCCTTAATGTGCTTATGCGTGCTGACACTGTGGATGCTGCCACTAACCACACGTGCATGCTGACCCTGTGCATGTCACCCCTAACCATGTTATTCATTTTGTATGTTTATCAAGCATGGTATTACTCGCCATTCAATTGCATTTCCCTTTGCAGCAAATGTAAAGCGATTGAGTTCTCCGAGGGCGCTTTATCAAGTGCATTATTATTATTATTATTATTATTATGTCGCACCTTCTTTTAGACAAATAAAGTCTGCAGATGCTACACGCACGGTTTCGGCAATATTCAAAGGTGAAACCGCAATACAGATTTTCTCTACTAGTTGATGTTTCTATCATTATTTGCATGTAACATGCCCGTGTATGAGTAGACTAATACTTCCCATCCAGCTGCCGAAATCCGGAACCACAACCGGTCATCGATATTGGAGTTATCCGGTTGCTGAGGAGGCCATCAACAGATACACATACTTTCGGGTTACCCGGATTCAGCACTGAGAAGTACTCCCAAACAAAACGTCAGACCAAAACAAATTTATTGATAGTCAATAAATTGAAAAATATTTTTTAGTATTTACCATCAATTTACAGTAGCTCCAACATCTATCGGCTGAAATACATCGACCCTGCTCACAGCAGGCCAAATGCGGCAAAACTTATGACCGCCGGCGTAAATGACACTGCAGCATTTACTGCGCCGCTGCGAAAGTAACAGGCTGTACTTAGTGTCCGTTTCTACTTGCGGCCAATCAATAAATAAAAATAAAATCGCGCTCAGCTCGGAAAAGTCCGCGCCCTGAGTCCTAATTCCGAATGGCCACGGTTTTGCGCAAGCGCCGATTCCGTCGGCCCTAAATGAAGGTTATCTGATTCAACAGCTCCGTGGACGGATCGGCAGAAGAGCCTTAACGGCTATCACCGCCCCGCCCCCCCCCCCCCCCCCCTTTGAACTGGCCAATAACGGATCGTCCACTTCAGCGCTCGAACTCATGCGACCTGGATCTCGAAGAGCGAGCACCTCTGTAACATAATCATTCAGCACATGCTGCGACCGATCCTGCGCTTGTCTGGCCTGGCCTTGCCGAAGACCCCTTCCTAGGTGCCATCGCTGGCCTCCACCGCGCGAACGTAGCATCTCTGCTTCTAAACGCTGACTGCATTGTGCACGCGACGTGTATGTCCTGTCGAATGCCCGCCCGCCCGCCCGCCCGCCCGCCCGCGGTCCCATCGCTGCTCCCGTTAGCCACGTTCGTCTTTCGTACGACTATTTATTCCTCCATTCGACTACTGTTTTCTTAAGTACGCGCACAGTTTGCTTGCTTCGCAAAAGGATAGCGAGTACACGAGTACAATCACAAATTAATGTCGAGCGTTGCGGTACATGTATAAGCTAATTTTTTATGTACACTAAGGTAAAACAATACAAAGAAATATGAAGCATGCTAGAGCTTCGAGCACAGCGAGAAATGAGGGGCGGTGGCCTTCTCTAAGAGGCACTCTCCTTCCCTGTCCTAGACGCCGCCCCCACTTTTCTGTTGCATAAGCAAGGTCGCCATTCGCCTGCATCCACCGGGCCGAATGATTGAGCAGCTTTTTGTAAACCCTTTGAAGATGATATTGTTAGTTTCCTTTTAAGAGGAAGCCTTTTTGAACAGAAATATTAAAAAAATATAATTCATTTATATAGCGCCCCAAGAGAACTTAATCTCTATTCAGGCGCTTCACATATGCCTCGGGGCTCGAGCCCACGACCTCAGTCAGACCTTGGTCGGGGCGAGCACCTTAACCGCTAGACCAAGTCACAAGCCAATTATAATCCAAATGAAGTTATTATAATTATAATAATTATTATTAGTATTATCCTAATGAAGCCCTTTGATGCTCCCTGGAACTTTTAGGTTATGTAGCTCCGTTAAAGCTCGTCTGCAGTTACGTAAGAAAGCTTACACTTCTTTGGTCATCCGATTTTATTCGAAATGATTGTAAAACACCTCACTCCTAATGGAATTCACGATCATCATACCATGCGGTTGCCAAGCGTAGACGCAACTTCAAAGCAAAGCGCGACATTTCATCTATCTGTGCGATCTGGATATACTTATGACCAACAAAGCACTTTCCTATACTCATGGGGTCCAAGCAAGGCAAGTGTCCTTTGATCTGCCTATTAAAGTGGCTCCTCAATCTGACATCGATTCAAAAACATTGTGATGGCCTGATGCTAGTGACTCTTCAAAGCAATATGCAATAGTTATACGACACCCTATTCGCTCGCGAGAGAAGTCATTTCTCCTATCGTGAGCCCTTACGGGGGGGCGGGGGCAGGGGGCGTATTTGATCCATCCGTACTGTTGCGGTATCGACCCTAAATGCTGCTTAGGTTCTTTGCTCGAAAAGAGCTACTATCTTGAACTTATGTAATTACAGCATTGACGAAAGATAAACGATGGCAATATAAACTTGGAAGCTTCGGCCTGGGGGCACTGGGCCCGTTGGGCGAGTGACAAGCGTCTGCACAGCAGCGGCCATATACCGGCTCTTGACGGCATAAAATCAAAAGGAATAAGCAACGTCTGCTTCTTTTGAAAAAATTCAGACTTGCGGATACCCCCACGCTGTGCCAGCTTTAAAGCAAAGTTCGGCTGATTCATCAGCTGTACTCGCATTCCTATTATGGCGGCAGAGGGATCTTGCCTGCTATTTACCGCTGGCAACAAGGTCCGTGCGCTGTCTAGTATGCAATAAAGAGCTCAAATTCCCTCATCTGCGAGCCAACATCAAATAGACAATAAATCTTTTATCAATATATTGCCTGTCATAAGCCTGATCTTAGTTTGAGCGGCCCCACACAAATACTTTGACGTGAATAGTCCTGGAAGGTTTATAGGACTACTATTACTTCTTTGCTCATCATTTCCTATTCACGGATGGACTTAGGAACGTACATCAATTCAGTTTTATAGGGTTTAATACTGAGGATTCCAGCTGCGAGCCGTGCATCAAACGGAGGTTGCCCCCCCCCCCCACTCGAGCCCTTTCGTATTCCGCGAGCCCGACGCCGGCTCCTCCGAAGGCTTGCTTCGCGCCTTCTAGCGGTCGGGAGCGATCCGCTGATGAAAAAGAATGTCAAAGCGCTCTGCCGCTCGCGCTTGCGCAGACGCCGAGGCCGCCGACCGAGCGTCGGCAGCCGAGCTGGACTTGCGCGCGCGAAACAACGAATCCGTTGGCTTGGCAGGGGCCGGCTCCGGCCAGCCGACCTTCCCTGGCGCACTCTGCGAGCGGTCGCGCATCTTGAAATGAGAGCGAGTTTGCCGATGCAATCGATGCGCTAGCCGTCGACCTCCCGCCGCTCCATACTATTTTTGCAGGCAATCCTATCGTCGCCGCCGCCGCCGCCGCCCGGTCGGCGGCTGAAAGACGAAGGTCGTCGGGAGGCTGCGCACGCAGGCTGCGCGTGCTCGCAGTCGGCGGCTGCGCGGGCGAGCAGCCGCCGACTGCGCGCAGCGGCGGCTGCGCGCGGCGAAACGCGCCGCCGCCGCCGCCGCACGCAGTCACCACGAAGCGGCGCGTAATTTCAGACGCGGGTAGGTCTGCCCGGCTCGTCTAAACTGGGGCACCCGGTTGTCGGTCTGGCGAAATTGTCTCTATTGCAATCACCTGTACAAATTGACAGGCCGAACTCGCTGTAGCTCGCTGCTTCGCGCCTCGCGCTACGGTGCAGCAGATTCCCGACGATGCGTGCACGTCGATGGCGGGGCGATGGATCGAAGGAGGACTAGTCCGAAGAGCCAGAGCTTGGAGCTGGCAGCTGCGGCTCTTCTTAGCTGATCTTAGCTGAGCTTTTAATTAAACTCGGTCGTCGGCCAAACGCCGAACGTGTGTCGGCGGTCGTGCTGGTGCGCAAGTTAAGCCACCCACCCGGCGATTGGTCTGCGTTTAGCGTCGCCGTGCAGTTTAACGACGCATGCGCGAAACCGGCGACGGAAGCTGGTGGTGAGACGAAGTCTGTTGGCTACCGAATGCGTACCGAAAGCCGCTCAGGCTGTGAGTGCGCTATACAAAACTCTCCTGCGTAACACCAACATGGTCTTTATGACTTTGTGGAGTTACTGACGGAGATACATTACATTACATTACAAATAGCTGGCAGCCAATAGTGTCAAGCGCGTCGCTTTGCTCCATTCGATTCGAATCGATTGGTTTCAGCGGGTGACAGCGCGTCCACATCGGACGCGGCGACTTCCGCTGCCTTTCGAGGAGTCGTCTCCAAGCAAAATGAAAGCGAGGCGGGGTGGTAGTATTGACCGCCTCGCCCTCGCCTTGCGCTAACTCTGGGTCATTGAGCAATTAGCATTAGCGGAACACCCGTTGGTGCAGACTTCTATTCAGGTTCGGACTCTCTGCTATACGCTTGCGGACGGTGCACAACGGAGCCGCTATAAAAATTCGACTATGCTTACGTCAGCGATTAATGACAGGGGAGTCCTTTTTTCTGAGCACGGCACGTCGTTTGCATCGCCCAGTAGGAGAACTTAATCTCTATCCAGGCGCTTTACATTTGCCGCAGGCTTTAAGCCCGCCCCCTCAATCGTCAGAGGCGAGCTCTTAGCCCATGGGTCTACTAAACACACTCTAAAGCTCTGTGGACTGATAATCTTTAAAATACGGTACTGACACTGGGAATATTAACAGTCCAAAGAGCTTTCGAAGGCAATTATTAGTCCTTGGACAAAACGTGCTCTCCTTTCTTTACTTGCGGGAGTGAGTAGGGTCGGATTTCATGAGCGCCGGTTCCAGGCTTGTTCGGATTCCTTTTCCGTAAATACAGCCTTAGGTGTCTCCTGTCTATTGTTTACTAAATCACCGGGCCATTTCCAGATGAATAGCCAATAAAATGAAAAAACCTTCCACGTTAGTATAAGAAAAATTTATATATTAAGACTGGATTCATGATTGTTAATATAATTTAATGTATCTCCGTCTGTAATTCCACAAAGCCATAAAGACTATGTAGGTGTTACACAGGAGAGTTTTGCATAGCTCACTCACAGCCCAAGCGGCTTTCGGTACGCATTCGGTAGCCAACAGACTTCGTCTCACGCAACAAAGAGAAAGTATGAAGCATGGCAGAGTCAGGAGAGCAGTTGAGGTAGTGAGCAGCGTGGAAGTAGCAGCTCAGAACCGCTGAAAAGGATGAGCCATAGTCGGCAGTAGGAAAGTAGTTGTCGTAGCGTAAGAATTGTGGAAGCAAGTTCCACAGTCTCTGACCTGCAGAGCTAAAGCTTCTGTCGCCAACAGTCTTAAAGCGGAGGAGTTGAACAGCTAATTTATTGTCCACACAGGACCTGAGGGCACGAAGAGGCTGAAACTGGTGCAGCAGTTCAGCTAGGTACGAAGGAGCCAAGCCGTAGCGGGCCTTGTGGGTCAGCGTAAGTACTTTGCTCTGTATCCGTTGCTCAACCGGCATCCATCCTAGCTCTTTTAGCAAAGGAGACACGTGCTCAAACCTCTGGGACTTGAAGACTAGCCTTGCAGCCATATTCATAGCCAGCTGCAGTGACCTAGTTGCTTTCTTTGGTATCGCAGCCAAAAGGGAATTACAATAATCAAGCCGAGACAGAAGCAAGGAGCTAGCTAAAGTGTTTGCAAGCCACTGTGGAAGACAGTTCCCATCTTGGATAGGGATTGGGCGTGATGACTAGCTGTACAGGCAGTCTTCTGAATGAAGCTTTACAAATTGAGGCAGCTGTCGAAAACGACACCTAAATTTCGAGCACGTGGAATACATGAATTTAGCAAAGTGTACGCGGCAAACATTCCTTAGCTGGTCTGCAGCGTTGAATGGAGCCATTGTTAGGCTACCGTGTGTGGCAGCAGCGGCAGCTCGAAAGCGTCGTCGCAGCCGGCGACGGGCAGCACCTGCAGAGAAGCCACTTTTTCTCTCAGCAGCGTACTGAACGACCTGTGGTTGTATGGCTTGTTGTGGGCCAATGGTTTTATTTGTTTATGGGTTATATGGGTTTATGGCTGAACGTATATTTAGTGGTTTATGGTTTAATGTTTTTACAAGGGTGAGTCATTGCCGGTTGAGGAGGAGGAGGAGGCAGCGGGAAACAGGACTGAGTGGAGAGAGGCCGTGCGGAGTAACGCTGCGAGCGTTGACGAAATACGCCAGCGCTGGAGCCTCCCTCGGCGTCTACGTTTCGTCGTTTGTGTACCGGCGCGTGCTTGGCGTCAGAGCGTCAGCTTGCACGACCCCGCTCGGCGCGCTCGCAGCTCTCGCACGGCAGCTTTCACTTCCGGCATTGACCGCATCGCGAAGCTCCCGACACTCGAAATGAATCGACAGCATCCGGTCGCGTACATGTCCCGGCCCACTGTTCGCCGGCAGCAGATGCGGTGCTAGAATTACGAACAAGTGGTTTGCCTCAAAATCGCGATCGAACCGGGGCGCGGACGGTCCCGTTTTCCACATGTCTCCATCGCGCAGAGCGTCGTCGTGGTCTCCAATGTTTGCAGCTCTTATAATAATAATAATAATAATAATTCACTTGATAAAGCGCCCTCAGAGAACTCAATCTCTCTCTAGGCGCTTTACATTTGCTGTAAAGTGAAATGCAATTGAATGGTAAGTAAAATCATGCTTGAAAAACAAACGAGATGAATAATATGGTTAGGGGTGACATGCACAGGGTCAGCATGCAAATGTGGTTAGTGGCAGCATGCACAGTGTCAGCACGCATAAGCACATCAAAGACGAATCACAGGGACCCACTAAATGCTGTCCTAAATAGCTGCCGGGTTTCATTTCTGATGACCAATTGAGGCTCCCGCCGAGCCGAGTAGGTCGGTGCATTAAAAAAAAACGGATTGCAGCAAGTGCGGCGATCAAGAGGTCGAAGCAGAAAAGCACGAGCAGCCACCTGCAAGCGCACCGTCGAGGGATGAGAATTAAGGGGCCACGCCCCAAGGCTGCCTCGGCTGTTGACACACCGATTCGGAGCGTCGGAGGCGACGTGAGCTCCGCGCTTCGCTGCGAGATCGTGCGAGAGCTCCCAGCGATCCGCACGGCGTCCGTCAGTCGTCGATCGCCTCGGCGTCGTCGTCGTAGCGCTGCCGGCAAAGCGCCGAAGAACGGCACTTGGACGTTTACTCGTTAAGGAATTTGAACTGCGGAAGTAGCTAGCGTGTCGCGGTGATGTAAAGCAAAAGGATGGAAGCGGGAAAGAGAGCAGCAACGAGAAAGCAGGTGGGCAGGGCGGCGGGGCGGGGGGGAGCGGAAGTCTGTCAGACGCAGCGAGTCGGGACCGCATCGTCTAGGGCTTAATCAGTCTTGTGCAGACGCAGCGCCGAGTTTCATATAAGCGGACACGTGACAGAGACGAGAGGTGTGAGCGGACTGCACGATGCGACGCTACAGAGGCAGGTACTTGGCCACTGCTAGGTGACAAAAGAGCCCTGCATCCTGCACGGATTTCGTAAGAGCAGTAAAGAATCGATTTGCGTTAAAAACTTCACTCAGTCGTCGTAGCCAGATCAAAAGCCGCCTTAGAAGCTGGGCAGGAATCAAATTCGCACATCAAAGGAATTACGTAATGCGGAACACCTAACCTTCATTACCAATGTTTTTACAAATATCAGGATAATAATATCAGATATCAGGATAATCTATACGGGGTAGGTTAATCGATAATCGATAGATAATTGGTAGATAATCGATAGGTTGCTCTTTAAACTTGAGCTGCGAAGGCAAAGCTCGGCAGATAACCTAAAATTTATTTTATTCCAAGCTAGGAAATAGTTGCTGTTTTTATAGAATGATTTTTACATCGCTCCCCTCCCCAATAAAGCTGGAATGCTAGTGCACGTGAGTGAAACGCAATGTAACGTGCCAGTTAAGGAGGTGCGTTGATATCGCGTCTGGTTTTTCGCCGTAATAGATGGGCCTGCGCCAAGTTATTGTGGGTACGGACGGTTACGTATTCCTCGTGGAAAAATGTTCTTGAGAGCGTCTAACGAGATCTTTTGAAGTCATGAGTAGGCACCTGATCGAACTCCAATTTCAGATGTTTTTCAGACCCATGCACCTGTATTCCAGCTTTACTGAGAGGGATTTAGAATCGTTCTTTTTTACAGCTACTATTTGATGGTCCACATAGCTTATTCATTGATTGATCCAGCTAGTATGACTGTTCTTGCCAGCTTGAAGAGCACAAACTAATCGGTGTTTGTGGTCAAGTTACTGGATTCGTGGTAACAGGAGAATATAGGCATGCACGTCCAGGTGTGAGCTGGGCAGGCCGAATAACTTAAAAAAATATACCTGAACAACGAGTCTCATTGTAATAATAATAATATTAATAAATTTTCAGTGCCCTGAATCTCTTTTTAGGCATTTTAATAATGTTGTATGGAAAGCATTACCAAATGATTGATGGTAACTGTACCTCATTTTTGTAGCGGCAGAAGAGCCTTAACGGAAATCAACCCGCTTGCAGTTGGCAATAAAGGATTGCCTTTGGCAGGACTCGAACCCACGACAGGGGTCACGTGAACAGCGCGCACGCTACCTCCTAGGCTAAGACTTTATAGATGGCCGGCACCAATAGACGCGATAGTACAAAGAGCTTCGGTGCAGCTCAAACCGTTCCCCAACATTGTCGCTATTACTGTGAATCAACTGCCGGGAGGTCAGCGGCCGAATCTAGGAAAGCGAGCGTGACCGCGGGAGTGGGGGAGAGGCTTAGTGCTCTCTCAGTAGAGCCCTTATAAGGGCTAAATGTAGAATTCGGCTGATTCGGCATCCTTCTATTGCAGGACTCGGTCCTTCACCCTAGGCTGTGTAGGCCAGGCGAGCCTAGCCCCCCCCCCCAGTTTAGACCTAGAGGCACCTGTACGCAAGTGTCACCTAACAAGTGACTGGACACTTCGCGGCTTAGTCGCTGTCCGTACGTGACATCGCGAACGGGCAACGGCTAGCTATCGGGCGAGCGAGTCACTCCCTCAACCGCAGCACTCCTACAGATGCTGCCATGCCACAGAACATAAGTCCTCTTGATGACGTCTCGCCACTGGAAGCCTTAGTCCACAAGCAGACACCTACCCTGCAATCGGACTGCCCCAGTAGACGAATCGCAGGAAAGTTTCGACGAGAAGGCAGCACTTGCACGCAGAAAACTTCGTCAGGCTTGCATGCCGACTTGTTGTCGTCAGAAAAACAGGACAGCCAAAGCTATAAGCTGCTGCAATCTACTGGTCACATCTACTGGCCCCTGGAGAGGGACCGACTGATCATCGGGTGGATCCGTCCGGTGGTCCTAGGGCGTCTCGAGGAGATAATCAGTATTGAGCAGCTCCAAATAGCGAAGGCAAACGGTCAGGCTCGCCCGAAGGCGCTTGGGCGAATGCAAAAAAAGTCGCACACGAAAGCAAGCATCCCCAATCGCGAACGAGCGTAATGGCTCCTGCATCCTCGTAGGCTGCTGCATCCCACGAGCACCCACCGTGTGCGGCTCGTTTCATCGGACCTTTACCTTGGCACTAAATAGGGTGGTTAAAAAGTGACACCATGCTCTCAGTGTGGAAGATGAATGGATATGAAAGACTAGTTAACTTTTTCAGTTGAGCAGTATGTTTTAATTAGGTGACCTTCCGGCCACATCGACCTCGATTTCTTCGTTCCATTTGGCTACCGTCCGAGCTTAGAGCGAGCAATAGTAGGCACGTGTTCTCTTTGGGTCTGTGCAAGCCCGTGCTAGCCACTGCACCTTTCGAATCGGTTTGTCGTCGAGTGCCGCCCTTTAGCTAGGGAGTTTCGGCTTTTGTACTAAGGTTGCATAAACTTCGGCATGCCGCATCATGCCTGCGAAAAAGCATACTCGTGCCGGCATTAACTTTCACGGCAAGGTAGGCATGGAGGGCACCATCTCACGGCCATCGGGCTGACTAGCAACGCATCGCTGCTGCTGTTGTTATTGCTGCTTCTGCTATTGCTTCTATGCCTCTGCTGCTGCTTCGGCTGCTGCTCATCGGGACCGGCAGCCATTCTAACGTATATCGAAGGGGCACAGCAGAGGGGGCTCGACGGACTAAATTTGGCCAAGATGGTGCACGAAAAGCTTGTCTAGACTAAATGGCCGCACAGCAGCACCATTCCCAGCCTCTCGTGCCGTCTCAGCGCTCCGCTATTGTTCTGCAAGACTTCCGCCAATGCGAGCTCACGTCCGACTGCACGGTCTCGGCGTCCCGACTCAGCCCCTGCAGTCTGGCCGTGACCACCCCTCTACCAGCCAAACATCAAAGTACCGCGGCGATTTACTTAAATTTATGGCCCTGGAAGGCTGTATCGTGTGCTGAGTTCTCTTCACACCGAATACCCTGAGCACCTTCCAAGCGTTGAATGCGACAGACACGTTCGGGGGACCGGCCACCGGATCGTCGTAAGGCATATGCTAAATTCCTAGAAAAAGATTTAGTCCTCTGAAGGGGCTGTACAAATGTAGAAGCAGTAGTACTAGTATAAATTGGGCCGGACGAGCCGCTGGAGCTCCATAGGTCGACCTTTGGTTGACCGTTCCATTGCTCCAGTCGTGAGTGCGGACAGCCTTCACTGGCTGAGTGAGGCGTCGGCGGCCATAAATGCGTCGGCGGCGGGGCTGCACTGCTCACCCTGCACTCTGTCGACTGCCTCTCGGGGTGCGGTGGGAATGCCTGCACCGTCGATCGGAACAAAAGATAGATAAGATAGAGATCTTGGCAAGATCAGATGGCGGGCTTGTGAATAGAATGACGTCGGTCACCCAGCGTTCGCGCCGGGAGACGCGTGCATGTCACCTTGTGCCGGCAGGCGTCGCCGCAGCTAGTTAGCCCCAATAAACTAGCGATGTGAGCAGCTCTCGCCCCGGCGTGCCGCCAGCTTGTGCCTGGCCGCTAGCTTGCCGATTCTTATATGTACGCGCAGCCAGGTATTCGTCAGAGACTCGCTTCACGATGGCTGACGGTCGAGCGATCGTCGAACGGGGCAGTTGGTCATCATCAAAATCAGCCAGAAGCGCCGATGCTGCCAGCTGGCAACGGTGTAGCCGAGGCCGGCAAGCGAGCTGGCTGCTGCAGTTAGTTGACCAGCGGCAGCTGCGCTGGGTAGCAATAACAAGCGAACCGTGAACAACAGACAGAGGGCGGCGGCCGCCGGAAGACGGCCAGACCACTACGGCGCCTGCCCCTGCCGCCGCCGCAGTCTCGCGTACACTAAACCGTGAATCAGCTTTCGTCTTGCAGCATTTAATCCTCTCTAACCCGACAGGCTTCCTCTCCGTGCCCAAGCTCTCGTCTGAGCAGGGATGAGCTTCCCGCCCCCCCGAAGTGCGATTCGTTTGAAAGCTTGACGAGAGCAGGCGGCACATCCGATCGGGTGGATGCAGCCGTAGAATTAATGCGGCCGCGTCGACGGCTGGAGCCGGAGTCATAGTCAGGGCAGGATGCGGCGGCGGCAGCGGCGGCGGCGGCAGCGGGCGGCGGCTCGCCCGGTCTATCTTAGACGACCTACGGCGGAGCCGTCTATCAGATGAGATAAGCTCTGCGGTCGGTCGCAGTCGGACTGCCTGACTGATTGCCACGCTCGCTCGCTTGATCGGCTGCTTGCTCGACTCAGTTGGGGGGCCCCTCCAGCAGCTGGATTTAAGGTCGAGGCTTCGGATCAGTGCGCACGGCGGCGGCGGCAGCGGCGCTCGACAGCTTAGAGACCAGTGCGAACGGCGGCGGCGGCACTCGACAGCTTAGAGACCGATGCAAGATTCATTTCCGTCGCCTGCCGGCTTACAGTCCACTGCCTGTCGAAGAAACTAGCGCAGGTTTTTGGGCGCGACTGGGTCAGCTATAGGCGGCGGCCCCAAGCCACCTAGATGCCTAGACGAACAGGCTGGCGTCAGGTCTCGCGGCTGGATTAAAAAGCGGCTCCGTCGCGAAGACTTACGAAGCTGAAGAGCCCGCGGCCGGCGAGAAGTACGATCCTGACTCAGAGCACAAGTTGGACAATGTTCGCATCGAAAACACGAGCGCATCAAAGCAATAAAAAAACCCGAAAGCTTTGAACCAACTCACATTGCAGCAGCTGCGTTCACTTCAAGCGCTTGTGCACTGAGAAAAAATGTTGGACTACTCGAACCTGGATCGTAGCATAAGACCGAGTGATCGACATTCACGACCCTGGTGTTCCAGTCTTGCGGCAGGCAATGCTTTGCAATGCCCACTGCAAGCGATCGGGAGCGATTACCGTCGCGGCCGCCATTTAGTGAGACTGCTAAAAGTCAGCTCACCTCACTTTGCGAAGGGCCGAGTGGGGGAGACTTCGGCAATAAATTCATTAGTAGCCATCGCGTTGGAGACATGAAACTGTCGGGCTGCCGATTCAATCGGCAGAATAGCCCAGTAGTCTCGTGGGCAGTTTTCACTCAAAACAAAGCGTGCCCTCAGCAGCGACATCAAATTGCAAACCAACATCTGCCGTGCATAGGAGTAAACAGTCAGGCACTTTGGAGTCAGGCACTGGAGGAGCTCCGAGGGACGTGTGGGCTGTGGCAGTTATTGATATACAGCTTTTCAGAACTGACAGCTTGCATCGGACTAGAGCTCGGCAAATCAAATGTATTGCACCGTGTATCGCCTCCGTCTGTAACTCAACAAGGCCGCGAGAACTGGGGGGGTGCTTCGCTGGAGTGCAGTACTCTCAAAGCCTAATCGGCATTCGGTGCAGCGCAGCTTGTAAGTCGGACACGTTGAGCGAATAGCTGTGCAACGTGGCTTTATTAGACTTAGCATCGAAGGAAAATGATATATCGAGCAAGTGCATTCTATTGTCAGCATCTCTCTTATGCAATGAGGCAGTCCAATTTGGATCCTTAGTTTGAGCAGTTCAGCGACGAAATGACTGGTCTCGCAGGCCGCGCAGGTATCTCGCTAGGCATGTATGTCCTGCTACTCGATGCTAAACAGGCGCAGAATTTCCTGTCTTCGGGGCACCAGCCAGCAGGTAAAGAGAGATCGCGTGTGAACTTACCAGATTTGTTGTTCAAGCAATACCGATCAATTAAAGGTGGCGTATCGTGACATCCGACGAGGACGGACAAGAGTACGGGCGAGCAGCCAAGATCATCAATGTAAGCAGGGCTGACCACGGAATGCATCCGGCCAAGGCCTCTCGCGGTGGGGGCTGCTCGGCTAGCAGGTAGGCTTCCAGGTAGACCTTCGCATGTCATATTACTCGGTAGCAGGTAAATTAGCCACTGGCCAGCGCTGCATGATACTCACTTGTGGCCACTTGGCCGCACGACTAGCACCAGATGACAGCCCAGCGGGTCAGCAGGTCTGATTGCGACACTAAGGGAGGGCAGGGCAGGACAGGGCAGGGCAGGGCAGAAGAGCCTGGTACGACCTTGACCTCGTTCAATTCTAATCTACCAAAAAAGAAAAGAGTGCAGCTGTCCCTTTTCCCAAACTAGGGCACTTGAGGCCAGAGCGTTGAGTGTACAGGCGTCCCCTGTACGTTCAGGTGCCAGCACTAGCATAGGTACCACTCACCTGTGTGCCTCTCTCAAGTCGCTGCCAGCAGACTGAATTCTATGCACGTAAGCAAACGCAGAGAGCCCAGTTGAAGCAGAACAGAGGCTGCATGCCCGAGAGATGGCAGCAGCAAAAGGTATGCACGTCGCACGTCGTCCCAGCAGCTTGCGACTCTCTGCACCATCTGATCGACTACACAAGGTGAACAGACGACTTGACACACAGCAACCAAGGTACTCCGGATGCGACACCTCAACACCGAAGTCAAACTCATTAATCATTACCTCGCCTGCTGACACTGCTGAGCTGCTGGCTAGATGATGTGCTTGTGCCAGACTACCTTCCGAGCAAACGAGCGCTCGAAATCTTATAAAGTACAGTAGATTGAACTCTTGCCGAGTTAGCACACACAACATCGCTCCAGTAGGACATACACACACACACACACACACACACACACACACACACACACACACACACACACACACACACACACACACACACACACACACACACACACACACACACATTGTTTGGGAAGCATACCGGTACAGTCGAACTAAGCAAGTCAGAGCGTCGACTTTGCCCAGCCCTCGACAAAATCGCCCTGTAACACGGGCTAACGAAGCTAATTGCCGGTGAGCCACTGTGCAACTTTGGGCAGGCTATATCGGCCAGCAGGCTACCAGCCCCGGTAGCCTAGCGGCATGTGCTTATTGGCAATGGACACAAGACTAATCCAATCTACGAATCATAGACACGTCGTCGGCTGCAGGTCAGACCAATATTGTGTCTGCAGGTAGCAGAACGGAAATGTCAAGGTCATTTGCGTAGTCAAGGTGAGGCGTATATTACTTTCATTGTAGCCAAGCCCATGTGTCAGCAGAAAGGCACCGAACGGTCGATCGAACCCTCAGCTCTACTGAGCTGCAGACACGGGGAGACACAAAAGCCAAGCAAATCCAGTGACGCATGAGCAAAGTGCATTTGCAGCCTGAAGAAGGACGAAGGAAAGGGAAATCATACTGCCAGCCACAGGAGTGCCAGCCACAAGCTGGCTCTACTTGCTGCTGGACCACACGGGACTGACGGCGGCAGTACTTTGAGCGATGCCATCCTAGCTGCAGCCCACGTGCGTGCATGAAGAAATCTGAGGGAGACCCAGCCCGAAGCTGAGTGGTGTGCGTTGGCTAGGTTGTTAACCCTTGCATTAATGCCCTCCCACTCTGCTCGGGCCACTGTAGATCTCGGGCACAATGGCCGGTAAGCTATCGGTAAGCAAGCTACTCGAGTTGCATATATTCAGCTACACAATTGCAGCAGCGACCGAGTGCAGCTGAATAGGCAGCCGTTTGAATAGACGCCAGAGGCATCAGATGCTTCGGCCAGGTATGCAGTGTTAGCCGGACCCGGTGAAGCAGCACACACACGTGCTAGTGCTGCTTCCAGCTACGTAGCTGCATGGATGTACTAGCTGGCAAGCACTCAGCATCTCAGGCTCCTCTTTTCCAACCCTTCGACCTGCTATACCATCGGCTGAACAGCAGGGCCTACATACCACAACCACTGCATCACCCCTCCCGGCCAGCAGGCCATCGACCTACTTATTTACTTTTCCGATGCAACCTCCCTCACCCCCCCCCACCTGCATTTCCAGTCCAAAACGATGAAGATACCGCGGCAAGTCGGCTAGGCAGGAGGATTACTACTCTCCGGATGTTGCCACCCAGGTGATCAGAGGCTTATATGACGTATAGCTTAGTCAGCCGGTGTGGGTAGGAGTCACTCGCACCTAGGCATAGCAGACGCATCCATCTGCAGACCTACAGCCATAGTCTGTACTTAGATGGCCCATCGTGTACCGGAAGCTCACATGCTGGCCAAGCATTTGGGCACACATGAGCAGCGCCCGAGGAGGCACGGCTTAGAACGAACCGCCGTCCTCCAGTCAGCAGAGCCAGCACGTGCACGCACGCAAAGCAGCCCCCCCCCAGCACACTGCCGAGCACCTGCAGCAGCCCCACGACGAATTGGTTGCACACACCGAAAAGCTGACCGTGCGAGCTGCAGGCAGGGTCGCACACGAGGGCAACAGCAGGAGGCGAAGCTGCCGTGCCAATCATCGGTCATCGATGGCTGCACAGCGGCTACGGCTCGAGCCAACGAGCTGCGGCTGCTTCTGCTGCATCTCACCATTAGGCCGGTGGGGGGGAAGCCTCTGATCGACTGCTGGGTCGAATATGACCGACTGGCAGCCGAGCAGACAGATCCGCTAGCTCGAGCTGACTCGACTGGCTGCATCCAGCGCTGTACGTCACAATTCCAAGCTTTAGATGGCGGAACAGGTTTACTCTAAACGAAGCCTGCCCGCCGATCTCTCGCACCCACTAAGAAGCTAGGCGTAGCACCGCAGGAGGCATGGCCTCCACCCTCTGATTGCAGCAATCTAGGGAAGCAGTGGCCGCCGCCGCCGCGTACACAGCCACCTCTATCTAAACGTGCAGAGTCGGCATTGAAAGAATGTTCACCATCGCCACGGCAGCGCTGAGCGCAGCCGAGGGAGGCTGCAGCACGACAGCCGGCGCAGGGTGGGACCCGCTGGCTACAGCAGGCACTTGACCCCTTTACAACCCACCAGGGGCGCTGCGGGCGTCGTGGGTGGCGGCCCCTAGCCGATGCCGCCGTATCCAACGAGCCAGCGCTTTAAAATTGAAATCTTTTACCATCAACAGTCGTCAAGTTATTAAAGATAGTAGACGATTGTTGCTAAACACAATTTAATAATTTAAACAATTAAACTAGCGTCGAATGCATTCATATGCAGATTAGTTAGCGCGTGGCACTATAAAGCGCGAGAGCTGCGCCTGCGCAGCTCAATCTCGGCCCGTCTCTCGAACCGTCAGCAACGACCGGCTCCTGCGACGCTGCCCTTCTTCGAAGACAGAACCTCGACACCAAGGTATGGCGCACTGCAATTTCTGATCGGCGCTTGCGGGCACAAGTAGCGGAGTGCTTTGAACGTGGCAGCATGGGCTTTTGAGCTCCCGGCAGCGGGCTCGACGGCGCCGGCCGGCCGAACCCGCGCGGTCGCCTACCCCAGCTACCCTTCCTCCGCCGCGCGAGGCGACCACCACGCCTTGCCCGATATCACTGCTCCCGGCTCGATGGTAGAGCCGCACTTGGCAGGTAGGCAAGCCTCGAGCGCGCCTGGGCGCGCACATGCTTGGCTTCGGCAGCTGCGTCTACAGCAGAAGCGATCCGTAACGGTAGACCGCTAGCGGGCCAAGATGTAAACCGTTTTGAGCGCAGCCGTGTAAACGGGCCTCCTCCGCGGCGGCAGCGGCGGCGCTTTACGCACTCGATGGCCGGTTTGATGCTCAGTGAAATTCTCAGCCATGCCTGTTTCAAAGCAGAGACGGAGCCTGGAGACCTCCTGTTCGTTGGCGGGCTCTCTGCTTGTCTGTTGGCTCTCGTTGGGCAGATTTGAAAAGCTGAATGACGCTTCGGGCGCTAGGCAAGGGATCTGTGGTGCTGCTGCTGATCGAAGGCTGTGCGAGCTGGTCTTCGAAAGTCGCCTGTCATCAGCTGCATACCAGCTCGGATATGTTTTGCATGTTCGGGTAATCTTAAGCAGGACTTAGCATCTGACCTTGTCCCCTAATAGTGACCGTTTGCATTTCATTTTTAAACGAAGCCCGGAACAGTCAGCACGCTCTAGCACCGCCATGTTCGCCAGCTAATTGCATGCCAAACGAGCAGGCTGCCAGGCGCAGCAGTTAAAGCTAGTCCATACCAGTGCGCTACTTAACCTAACACTCTTAGCGCTCTAAAGAGGCTACGGATGGCTGACCGATTGGGTAGAACGGGGATCGAGTATAATGAACCGCTTTAAATACCTAACTTGAAGCAGGATGCTTGACATGCTGCCCACGATGCAGGCCAAATCATCCTTTGTCAGCAGGTCACTTCGCCGTTGTCTCGGTCCTCGTAGTCCATAGAAAGGGTGCGACCGAGTCCATATAAAGGCGTCGTTACGAGCCAGTACGAATGCGTTGGGGCTCTTAGATCTGACTGTGTAAGAATGCACTTGGGTCTCTCAAGTAGCTACGGTACGAGATCGCTCTGGTGGGGGACTTGACTGACTCACAGTACCAGCCGTCGGACAAGTCCAGACCACTACCATACCGCCCGCTGCGAGCATTGTGTGGCTAGGTAGCTACCTAGCACGAAATTAGGAGTGCCTGCTTGATTGAGCTCGAGACGTCGGAAGGCAAGCATGCCCCCTACCTGTATCAGAGTTAGGCAGCCCGTTCGGCCAACCTTATAAATGAGCCACCCGGCTGGGCGAAGCTGGTTGTAGGGGGTCGACGTCGCGATAGGGTGCATATGAGTGGCCGAGGTCTGTTAGGTAACCGCAGTTGCAAAGCACCTGTGTAGCCGTCCACCCTACCGCCGGCCGGCGCCGGCCATGCGTAAACCAGCGAAGGTATAACCGGAAGTCGCAGCAACGTTCTGCTATTGGTGATTTGAACGTCCAATAGATTTTGGGCTCCTTGACCTCTGATGGCTGCTCAGCCCGCGGCGGCTTACGACCTTGCGCAGCCACGGGCTACGCAACTAATGCGTCGTCGTGTATCTATGAATAACGATATGGACGATGGTGATTATATGTAAAGCAAGGAGATTTTGTAAGTGCGTATGCATCGAAAAACGTATTTATATTTACACCCAAACGCAAAAGTCTTGTTCCACCACTAAAAATGAGTGAGTCGGTCAGAAGCAGCAGAGATGTGGCTCCGTTTAAACCGCGACCGCCGAAGCCAAAATGGAACGGCTGTCTCTGTGGCCAGTGCATGAGGTGATTTAAAACTGCGAATACTTTCCTTTGTTTTGGGAATATAATTGTGGGTTTCTAGGGACTAAAATTCTTGCAATATTTAGCTGTTTGTTCCGCGAGCGGTCTCATATATGTCTGCACAATCGTTGCGGGGCCGAGGGGGTGGGCTTTCCTTTCCTTCCGGCGGAGAGCCGTCTTCTTCCGGCTCAATAGCCCTCGAGCAGTTAGCTACAATCTGGACAAGTTAAAACACACGGGGGTTGCCCAAAGAAGAAGATACGAAGTGACGACTTTTGTCTGAATGTGTTGGCTCTTCAGGCATCGTTTCGGGAAGCTCGCTGTCTCAATCTCTAGCGCTGGCTTGGCCCAGTGGTTGTGGTACTCACGCCCCGACGTAGGTGCGGCCGAGGTCGCGGGCTCGAGCCATGTGGCATATGTGCAGCTCCTGAATAGAGATTAAGTCAACTCTCTTGGTGTTCCATGAAAATGAATTATATTAGCGATCACTATCGGGAACGTGATTAGCCCGGATACAGAGCATCTCAGATGTGGAGGCTTGCTACCCGCGGCGTATTTAGAAGAGTCGCCAGACGAATGAGGCACAGAAAAGTCAGTCTCAGATGGGCCCAGGTCCACGCCCACTACACCGCTTACGACTGGACTCGTGTTTGCGGCTTGCAGCGCCGGCCAGTCCTCGCTAGACGACTTGCCGTGGGCGGTGTTCACATCGTACCACTCCACTTTCATAGATGTACGTTGTTGTTTGTATTAACTGAGCCGAGGCACAATTCAAGTCTCTCTATAATAATGAGAATATTAATAATATTAGTAGTAACCGTAGTTTTACGATTATAAGTCGCACCCAAGTGTAAGTCGTACCCTAAATTTATGGAAAACATTTTTCGAAAAGTTTTTATTGAAAAATATTCTTACTAAATATATAGCTCATTTGGTATTAATATAAGTTTGCTTTAATTATCACAGTTAGCATGAAACTCATCATCATATCATATCAGCATCATATCATCATCATATCGGTATCACTGCTAACGTCTTCATAGTCTCCTGCAGAATTTTCAATGTCTGAATCATCTCTTTCCTCATAGATTGCCTCGTCTTCATCTCCATCCAGCATGCTTGAAATTCGAAATTTTAGGAATTATGGTCAGCTAAAGTAAAGTGTTGTATAAACTAGTTAATCCCATATGAACAAGTTGAGCAGCAGCAGATAGGTAAGAGAAGAGAAGAAAAATGAGTACGCGCAAGACGACTCCGCCCCACACTTGAATGGTAACTAAAGATAATACAGAAATAATAAAGGCAATTAAAACTATAAAGTAACGGCAGGAGTAAAATAGAACAGAACAGGTGGCTGTCGAGCCGCTCTTCGCGCGAGGCTCACGCGTACCCCTGCCTCCTTCGCTAACTCACGCCCACTGATGCAATATGATCTGTTATGATAACGGGCAGCTATAAGGCGCACTTTGGCCTGGTTCATTACTAGAGCATCTAACTATTCTCCCGCTTGTCGCGTGTGAATCTCGTCCGCCGCATCTCGTCCTGCGCACTCGCATTCGCCGACGGAGCGCCGCCGACGCTCGCCCGCCGCCGGAGCCGGACGAGCGAGCCGCGTTCGCCCGAAACCCGATCGTCGGGGAGGCGTGAGTAAATGCCGGAGCGCGTCGCGACGTAGATGAAACGGCAACGGCGTCATTGCCTCCGTATTGTCAAAAGCGGCTCGCTCCGTCTGATGGTGGCGCTCGCGCAAGCGGTGGTGCTGAGCTCGCTAGCGGCGGTGGCGGCCTGCCCGCCAGCACCTTTGCCGTCGCCAAAGGCTGTCGAAGTCCCTGAGGGTGCCACCCGAGTTTCGCTCCGGTCGCGCCCGCTCTCTCTCACCTGCCTGCTCGGCTAGCAAAAAAGAACAGGCGCGCCATGGCCGGATGCAAAAGCGCCATCTTTTCGGCTCCGAGCTCGTTGCTCTCGAAGCCGCCAGCAGCTTTCCGCAGCGGCAGCGTCGCCGCCGCCGCACGCCGCCTCGCGCCCGCCGAGCCGGCGTTCGCACTTGCCGGCGCGCTGTAGTCCCGGGCGAAGATTTCATTATCGCGCTCAAATTGGCGGCGGCGCTTTTTAGCGCGAGAAGCGCGCTGTGCGCGGCCGACGCAAAGAAAGACCGCGGCGAAGGCGGGCGCTCGCGCTCACTGGCGCCCGCCCGCACCGTTCGCGTCGCGGCGCGCACCGGCTGGCGTGGTTCCAATCCCGACGGACCGTGACGCCGGCCTAGGTATCTCTCGGACCTTATGCCGCTGGCGTCGTCCTTCGCTCTGCGGGAGGTCGCGGCCAGCTATCGGAGCCATGTGCGCGATCGGACGCTGGCCGCCAGCCAAGCCAGCCCACGCGCTGGCCACCGGGGGCGAGGAGGCGCGTCTAAACAGAGTGTGTGTCGGTAACTAGAAGAGCGTGGCTTGTCCCCCGAGTGTTGAAGTAGGGGCGCTCGCTGTCGAGAAGGAAAGAAAGCGCCCGCGTCTGTCTAAAAAAAAAACAGAAGGCCAAAGGCGGTAGCCAAAAAGCGCGTTTCACTGTTAAGCGTTGGGCGGAAGCGCAGACTCGGTCCGTTATTCGGCCCCAAATGAGAAGCAGCGCCGCGGCGTCGCTGTCCAGCGCAGCATTAGCGTCCGCGCTCGCCGTTAGCTTCTTTGCGGAATAGTCCAGCGGCGCTCGATGGCGAACGGCGTCCCTGTCTTTGATCGTGCGTGTAGGAGGCATTCGACGGCGGCGGCGGCAGTTGCGAAATAATTGCATAGCGAACCAGGGAGCTGTCGCCTCCACGTCCGCCGCGCGAGCCCATCGCAAAATGGACAGCCTCGCACCGCTACCAGAGGGATCCAAATCAAGGGAGGGAAAGTCCGAGGGGTGGGGAGTTACGCCCTCACCGCTGTAAGAGTTATCTCCCTCACATCACATTTATCTATATTTCTTAAATACTAAGAGGACGACCGGCATGAGAATTGCCACAAACAAAGAGGACAAAATGAGCTATCTTTTGATGTAGCCATAGCTGCTGTGATGATTGCGATGACCTGTAAAAGTCAAGGTCACGTTTTCAGGTAACATTAGCAAAACATCGCTTCCTTGGACATCCAACAGATTCATTGCTGTGCATTGTAGACATTTTCCAAACCTCTCAAAGGATGCAGGACACTTTTTTGACTGGCATATTTTTCTAAAACAAAAAAGAAAATTTTTTGGGGCGTTTAAAAAAAGGACATTAATCAGCAAAAGTCAATCACGTGACACTGAAGTACAGTGGCGCTATACTTACTTGACGCACAACCAAACTGAGACATCGACGTCAAACAAGACGACCAGAGCATATATTCCAAATTTCAAGGTCCATTACTCGGGGAGTTCGAGAGCAGCTCCAGCTCAGTCCGCCGCCGCGTTCGTTCGCTTTGCAGCGGCTGCGATGGGTAATCCCGTGGACGTCAGCAGCGGTGGCAGCAGCGCCGCCCAGCTGGTACCGCCACAGAATGGCGATGCGGTGAGGGCAACCTGGGGCGGAAAAATTGAATTCCTGCTGACCCTGATCGGCTGCGCCGTCGGACTCGGAAATGTATGGAGATATCCGTATCTTTGCTATGAAAACGGCGGAGGTGAGGGCGCTCGCGCGGCGTAGCGTGCTACTCCTTTTTCGCGCGCGCTCCGCCCTCCGGCGAGCGAGCGAGCGGCGGCCGCGCTTTTCCCGCTCACTCGATCTGCTGCTGCGCCACCGCGGCCGCGTCCGAGGCGGCGCCCCGTTTAGTTCGTTTCGTCTTTCGAGGTGCTTTCATCATTCCCTTCATCGTGTGTCTGGTGGTCATCGGTCTGCCGCTGGTGTTTATGGAACTCTCGGTCGGCCAATTTTCCAGCCTCGGACCGATTACCATGTGGAAAATGAATCCTAGCATGAAAGGTAAGTAAATATGAGGCATTTTTTGGAGGCATCGGCTGGTCCAAGGGGGGGGGGGGCGAAGGGGAAGGGAGTTACTAAGAGCAGCCGGACTGCGAGGCGGCAGCGGCGCGCTGAGCGTATCTGCAGGGCGTCGCTCCGCGTCTCCTGCTCGAGCATGGCGACGCTCTGCGGCCATGTCGGGAAGCCGAACCTCGTCTGCTCTAACGGAGGTTTCTCGCCGCCGCTGTCGCAGGGCTCGGATATTCGATGGTTATGGTATCTCTACTGATCTGCCTGTATTACAATGTTATCATCGCGTGGTGTATCTACTACCTGTTCCGGTCGATGGCGTCAGAAGTGCCTTGGCAGAACTGCAACAATCCGTGGAACACACCAAACTGCGTCACCATTGAGTCGTTCAGAAATGCGGCCTCCTCGACAAACTATTCGAGTTAGTCCGTTGTTGACATTGCGCTTTGCGCCCCCTCCCCCCCCCTGAGAATCATTCCGCCGCCGCGAGCCCACGCCCAAACGCCGGGACCCGTCGCTTGCACCGCTTTTACCAAAAAGAAAATGAACAAAGTGCGATTAATATATTTTTCCAGTCACGATATCGCCGGGCAGCTTAGACGTCAACTCCACTGCGTTCTTCGCGACCACGGCGATTGAGAACGCGACCGCCGCAAACGCTACCCAGGCCATCCGCTCGTCTCCTAGCGAGGAGTTCTTTTTGTGAGCGCCCTCGTCCCCGCTTCCCCCCACGCGCCCCGCGGCCCTTCTCTGTCTTTCTCTCTCTGTCTCTTTCCCTCTCTGCTCGCGAGCGTGCGCCAGAGGCGCTCCGTCACAGCCGCGATTGGCGCGCATTGAAGCATTTCTCGCTTGCCCATTCGCTGCAGTCGCGAAGTGCTGCGACTCAGCAGCGGAATGAGCTCACCGGGAGCACTCAGGTGGGAGCTGGTGGGATGCCTAGCGCTCTCCTGGTCTCTGGTGGCGCTCGTCGTGTGCATGGGCATCAAGTCCATCGGCAAGGTACGACGCCGCGGCTCTGGCTGCCGCCAGTGCGCCACGAAAGGTCGCCCGCTCGCATGCGCACTGGCGGCAATGGTTGCTCGTTGCAGGTCGTCTGGTTCACGACGCTGTTCCCCTACGCCTTGCTGACGGTGCTCGTCGTTCGAACTGCCTTGCTCGAGGGATCGGTAGATGGCATCAAGTACTACGTAAATCCCCAGTGGGAGAAGCTGGCCGACTTCAAGGTAACGCCCGCCCGTATGTCGTCCGCATTGCTTGCTCTCTCTCTCTCTCTCTCTCTCTCTGTTTTTATCTGTTCCTCTGTCTTTCTCTCTCTCTCTCTCTCTCTCTCTCTCTCTCTCTCTCTCTCTCTCTGTCTCTCTCTCTGTCACTGTCTCTCTGTCTCTCTGTCTCTCTCTCTCTCTCTGTCTCTCTCTGTTTCTTTCGCTGTATTCTCTGTCTGTCTGTCTGTCTCTGTCTGTCTGTCTCTGTCTCTGTCTCTGTCTCTTTCTCTCTCCCTCTCTCTCTCTCTCTCCCTCCCTCTCTCTCTCTCTCTCTCTCTCTCTCTCTCTCTCTCTCTCTCTCTCTCTCTCTCCATGGCTCTCTCCCACCTCTATCTGTCTGTCTGTCTTCCCGCTCTTGCTCTCTGTCTCGCCTGCCAGCCATACATGAAATCGGATCTGTAAGCACTGGCAGCAGGAAATCTTAAGAGAGAGGGAGGGAAAGTGCTGTTGTCAATCCAGTCGCGCGTACTCTCGTTTTGACGGCCGCGCAGCAAGTCTGCACAGCAGCTAGGCAAGCTCTAAGCAGTGGCTTGAGCTGCGTTTACCCGATCGACTTTCCTCCGATTGGGTGCCGATTTCCGTCGGGGTTGGGTCACTGCGTCCCCACATGTCACCATGTATTATGGGTGGGAGAAGAGCCAAATCAGCCCGAGTTTAGAGCGGCCAATTAGAAAGAGCTTTCGGTTATCATCACCTATCGAAGAAAATTACCAAGGGAATTGGCCAAGATCCACGATCGAACAGCTCCGCGAGATATCAGTTTGTCAATCGTCGCAGCTGATTCCGTGAACTTGAATGGGCGAGTGTCTATTTGGAAGTGTGTCTAGAAGTCGCTGTCGCTCGCTCGCTGCCAGGTCTGGTCGAATGCTGCCTGCCAGATTTTCTACTCACTCGGAGTGGGCACCGGCTGCCTAGTAGCAATGGCGAGCTACAACAAGTTCGAACACAACATCGTTCGGTAGGTGGTCGCGCCAATCGCCATCCCGGCGCCATCGTCGTCGCCCGGTGGTCTGCGTCGCTTCCGTCATTGCTCACCGATCGTCGCCCCGCCCGCACTGACGGGCGTCGAGCTGGCCCCTGCCCGTGCATGCTCGCGATGTCCCGTCCGATATTCATGCCTTCCGTCCATGCAGCGACGCCCTGGCGGTGCCAATCATCAACGTCCTTACATGCATCTACGCCGGGTTCATCACTTTCTCGGTCTTGGGTTACATGGCCATCACGAAGAAAACTTCGATTGACAAGGTGGCAGCTCAAGGTGAGTCAAGGTCACCATGAGAGAGAGAGAGAGAGAGAGAGAGATAGGTCAAGGTCACCACGAGAGCACCGCTTCTGAGAATTCGAGAGGCGCCGCCATCGCCGCCTCGGATTTAGGTGCTTTCGATTATCGTCGCTCCGATGTCGTCGCAGTCGTCGTTGGGGGGGGGGTGAGCTGCTCGATAGCACTTAACGATGGGGGCGTTCTTGGCGCTCAGGTCCCGGGCTGGCTTTCATCGTATACACCGAGGCGCTGTCTACGATGCCACTGCCGCCTCTCTGGTCGATCCTCTTCTTCTTCATGATGTGCGTCCTCGGCTTCAGCTCGCAGGTAAGCGTCTTCGGCGGCTGGCGGGCACCGACCGGACTCGCCGCCCCCACCGCCCGCTCGCCCGCTTTCCAAATGATTTCATTGGCTTTTCGGTACCGCACGCCGCGAGGGCACGTGCAAAACGCGAGGCGGCAGCGCGATCCCCGACGTGATCGGCAGTGGCTCATTCGGTCGGTTTCGCCCGCTCAGATCTCGCTTGTGGAGGGAGTGCTCACGGCTTTCCTCGACGAATTTCCAATTCTGAAGTCGACGAGGCGACGAGAGCTGGCGTACCGGCTTGTCTGCTGCGTCTTAGGCTTTCTGCTTGGAGTGCCCATGCTCAGCGAGGTCAGGGCTCAGACAGCTTGCCGGTAGCGGTCAAGCACGGCCTCAGCTTTTCGCATGCATCGCCTAATCCGCGCTTCCAGGAGCCGCGAATAGGCGTCAGCGTCTCTCAATTGCAGGGCGGTGCTTTCTTACTGAACCTTGTCGACTCGTTTGTCGGCACTTATCCTCTGCTTCTCGTTGGAACGTTCGAGATCTTCGTCATCATTTACATCTACGGTGAGACAGTCGTTGATTCACTCCCTCTCTGTCCTTTTATACGTCTGTGTACCTCTCTCTCTCTCTCTCCTTATCTCTCTCCGTTTGCTGTGACCGCAAGTCAGTTGGTTATCGCATGCTTATAGGAAGATAATAATAGAATTCATTTGTATAGCTCCCTAAGAAAACACAATCTCTATTCAGGCGCTTCGCATATGCCACAGGGCTCGAGCCCACGACCTCAGCCAAACCTTGGTCGGGGCGAGCACCTTAACCACTGCGCCAAACCAGCTCCTTAGGCTTTGAGTATGCTGTAGAGGACTCTCCTGCGTAATACCCAATTAGTCTTTGTGGCTTTGTAGAGTTGCAGGCGGAGATGCATTACATTGCATTCCTGCGTTATGAATAAAAACCATGTTAACCAGAAAAAGCCACGTTAAACCGCTTTCCCACTGGGCAGAAAATGTATTCGGAAATCGACTATCAAGAGAAAATATCACCCATCACAATTGAACGGGCGGCCTGAGAGCTTGTTAATCTTGGTTGACTCGCGGATTGAATGCCATGTAAATGGATTACATTGCTGATTACGATGACCATTGCTTTGTCATTGCTGATATCGCCGTCATTGTCATCCCAGTGCAAAGCTTACTCTTTAAATGAAAATACATGTCCCGCAATAATACTAAGAGATTTCTATAGCACCCTAAGGGGAGAACTAAATCGCATTATAGGCACTTTAATCCGATGTAAGGGAAACATGTCAATCGCTGAGTGATAACATGAAGTGTGAGAAGGCACATGCTGGCTGCACATTTTCCACCGATACATTTCACAAGCATCTAGATGCTAAATACTAGATACTAAATGCTTAGTCTCTTCTCGTGAGCTGCATAGTTTAGTAGACATTGGTGCCATATTGGGCGAGACGTGAGAGTAAAGTACAAGTACAAACGAATCGGGTGAGATGCTCACTTCGCTCCAGAAGGTCGTTTGCCAGAAGATTGTTCGCTGCCATTTCGAGAATCCAGGTAGCATCAATTGCTTGCATCGATCGCTGTTTCTTACAGGGTACGAGGCTTTCGCCAGAGACACTTTTTTGATGCTAGGCAAGAAACCCTCCATTTATTTCATGGTCACCCTTAGAGTTATCACCCCAGCGGCTCTGATCGTAAGTAGTCCAAGCTGACGGCGTCAGGCGAAGCGCCCTTATGCCAACTGCGAAGCTCTCTGCTGTGTCCTAATTACTTACTGAGGACGACCTCTTGTCGCCCTGCCTTAGGTTACCATCATCTTGACGATATACAGACATGAATCTCCGGTGTTCGGCGATTATAAATACTCGTCATGGGAGCTGGCCCTCGGCTGGTTCATCGTAGCCTTCGTGGCAATTTTCATTCCTGTTTTCGCTCTGAAAGAGTACCTTGGACAAGGCGGATTCCAGGTAAGCCGACGAGTCAGCTAACACTCCATATGCACAGGGGGATGATTCGTCGGCCCCGAAATTGTACGGCCAGGTGGTTCAAAAGTCTCGCGGTGACGTGCCAAGACCAGCAGTTGCCTTTGACGAGCCAGCAATCCTTCTGCCGAGCGCCGTCGTCTGCTGCCGAATGAATTGTCGTTGCTGACTGGGCGCTTTTGTTCGGCTGCTTTTCCCCAAGGCTCTCAAGGCTTCCAACAGACCGCACTCTGAATGGGGTCCGGCCCTGGCTGTCCACCGCGTCGGCACTGACTATGACCTGCAGATTCGCACTTCGGATGTCGGCGACGCTGAGGCCGCCGCCGCTCAATCGGACCACTTCGGAGCGAGCACCAGTCTGGCCAAGATAGGCGTCGGCCAAGATGGGGCCAAGATGGAGGCGGGGCTCAAGCCCGTGGTGCCGAGCCACAGGCAGGGCGTCGACAATACCGGCTACGGCTCGAGCGGTTTCGGTTCGCAGGGTAGCAACTTGATCTCGATGTCGCCAGCAGACGTGTCCGTCATGTAAGAGGCTAGTGCGGGTCGGTCCGGTCGAAAGGATGAAAGAAAGCAGGCATGCTCTAGGTTTGCGAAATTAAGGCAGGACCGGCCGACCAAACGCTGTGCCGATTTGCTAGCGAGCGCGGCTGATCTCTCGTGTGAACGGCTGGTCTCTCTCTCTCTCTCTCGTTCGCTGCACGCGGCTGATCTCTCGCGTGAAAGGCTGATCTCTCGTGCACGGCCGCCGGTGCACCCTTAGCTTAGTAGACTTGGTTATTTGCTTTTCGTATTATGACCCTCATTCTGTATAAAAGTTTGAACAAGCTGGCTGGCTGGTCACCAGCGCCGAATGTGCGCCTGCACTTGCTGCATAACTGTAACGATTCATTGACACATGGCTCCTGTAAAGAGCGTCGGGTGAAAGTAGCGAGAGCCATGGAGCCGAAAGTAGTTTTGCACGCTGCACGGCCACATCTGGTATGATAAATAAAACTCGGTTGCTTTGAAGCTACTCCTTTTCTTCTTGCAGCAAGGAAAGTGCCAGCTCTGAATTTGGCTGAATTCTCGAATCGCCGTAGCTACTTTCAGAGTGCTTATCTAATTAGAGACCTCTGCTAAGTCGCTGCGAAGCACCTTGCATTTTGCTCATCTTTAAGGTGTATCATATCGAACCACCAGGATTCGACACGGGTGGGTTTCTAATGATTGTTTTGTTTGTTTGTCACGCGATCTCTCAAAGGAAACATCGACAAAGGCTTAGGCGGGAACTCATGTGATAGCAATGAGGGCTTAGAGAGGAATTCGTGCGACATCGACGAGGGCTCAGGCACGAATCGCTCGATATTAACGAGGGCGTAGTAAGGATGTCCTGTGACAACACACACAGCCTTCGCAGGATTTCCTGAGGAGGGCACGCAAAGGGCCGCGAGAAATAAACAAAATGAGATAAACGCCACCTTGAGGGGATGGTCAGGTCACATTTCAAAAGCTGCCACTTCATGGACACCCTTGAGGCACGTGACCAGCAATGTTTGTTCCGATTTCGTAGCTTAGCACGATACAGAGATGGCTTGCTAAGAATCCCCTCAGAAAATTTGAAAGATTGAGGTGCATTTCTGACAGCCAATTCATTCCACCACGGTGCATTCCACTTAGTGATTAAGAGCTCCCGGTGTAAATAAAGTGCTGACCTTCAAAATGCCGCTGAGGTAGACCGCTTCTACAAGTGACAAGCTTTGTGACAAGCTCTCTGACAAGCATGCTGGGGTACCGAATGCGATGCACGGAGGAGCTGAGGACAGTGTGCTTATGGTTCTTGTAGAGGGCAGCTCCAAGTGCGAACAGGCATGCGTAGTTGCTTTCCGGTCGCTACTTTCAGCTTAGCCCACTGGGCTCACTGGGAGCTTGGAGAAGGCACCGGTAATTCCTCAGGCTGCTAGCAACCGCTGATTACTAGCTCTTCCGTCTCCTTCAAGAACGACGGCAGAAGCCTTGCAGAACACAACAGTCCTTTTGGAGCGAAAAGCAGTGTAAAAATCTGGCTGTTGGTGTGACACGTGGCCGCTCGCTCGCTAGCGTGATTCTTTCCACGTTCAGGACTAGACAAAGGGCAGATTGCATCGTGTACGCTCCTCAGACGACGACGATGGGTTTTTCGTCCGCCCATAGCCACGCCAAGGTGCTCTTCACGCTACCTCAGCAATCGCTTGAATTCTCTGGCAGCTGGTGGAACCAGTTGCAGACTGTGTTGGGCAAGATTGCAAAGATCTCGCTGAACAGGTTGAGCTGCCAGAAAGTTGAACAAATTTAAAAACGACACTTATAGATTATGCATTCAAGATTAAATATAGAAAAAGTGAAAAATGAGTTGAGTCAACGCTCTGGGAAAACCAGAATGCGTCTGAAACCGATTGCTGCATTCACGTTTCCGTCCGACTCGGCTAGTTGAAAAATTGTCAGCGCTACGTAATCGGAACGAAAAGCACCACAGAATTTTATTTATTGTGTGGTACAACGGAAGTAACAGATTGCAGCTGCAACTACTTCCTACTTCCTCGCCCGTTATAGTATGGGATGCGTGGCCGGGTGTAAGCTCTAGGTGCATAGACATTATGAGCAGTACCGCATGCTAATAGCACTTCCGGGCCTCTCGACTGCATTCATTCATAACTAGGTCGTGTCTCCGAGTTCGAATCTCGTTCTTCTCTATGCAGCCTTTCTAAAGCACCTTTACTTCGCGATTATTTTCCGGGATCTTTAAGCACAACCTAGGCGTTCATTTGTATGCTACGACATGCAGCTGTACATGTGCTGTCATCCTTCTCTGCCATTCAGCATGTCGAACTCTCCCTTACTGCATTGAAACCCGTATCGCTGACATATGCACTTGGGTGGCGGCTTTCTTAAATTCAATAACGATATAAGCAACTTACTATTTATGAGAAAAGCCAGTCGTCCTCAGAAATTGTTAAGCCTAACCCTTTAAATGGGCTGTCAGCATAGATCCTTTAGCAATCTGGGTATTCTGTTCCAAAGCGGCCGTTCACGTGATGAACACAAGCTCCGAAGTCAAGTCTGCCTACTTTTAGCTATCCACTATTGCAGAAATTAGATATGGATACCCCAGATAAGCTCGTCATGCATTTGTTACATCCGTTGTAGTCTGTAACTCCCCACTTGCAGGCCTTCCTGTCTTTTAAGTAAGACGCTTGGTGCAAAACTGAAGGTAGGATTGTCTATCATGAACCTGGCAAGTGCCACCTCGAACCTTTTCTCCGACTTCAAGGTTTTATTGCTCACTTTTAGGTTCCTATCATTCTCTTGCTCCTGCCTTATCTATTTGAAATGTTTTATCACCATGCTTCACAGTATCACGTGCTCTGCTGGCTTAAGTCGTTTAGCTGTGCTTCTAACCAACCCTATATCCTTTGGAGATTGTGCCTTCAGTTCCCATGCCCCCAAAGCCTAGAACTTACTCCTGACAGACTGACAAGGCCATCCCCTGACTTGACGTCATATAGAATGCGGTGAGCCGTGATGGCACACTAGGTAAGGCGGTTGCTTTCACGACCTCGGTCCCGACTTCGTGGGTTCGATACCTGCTGTGGGCGATCCTTTATCACCACTGCAAGCGGTGGTGATAGCCGTAAAGGCTCTTCCCTCTCTGTACAAAAGAGGCTGTTTAATTAGCTAAGATTTATTTATTTTATTTAATGCCGAGTGAAACTGAAGAACCACATTTCCAAATAGCATTTGCTATTTCAATGTGAGTTGTTTTTTCTGCTTGTGCATGTTAACACTGCATATTATCATAATTGGCGTGCTTCATTTCTAGCAAGTGCACCGTGCCTAGAAAAAAATTTAGTTGTCTTTGGGAACGAATATTAGAATGGCCTGCAATGGTTATTTTTAACTAATCTGTGGTGTGTGCAAAATCCGTTGTCAGTGTCTGACCCTCTCTCCGAGTAATTGCTAGTATTGTTCCCTAGAAGTTTTTATGTTAGTTTACGGGCTAAGCATGAATCCTAATGCAATATTATATGCATGCAGTTTGCTTATTCACATTTCTACATTGCAGAACTTAAATTGGAATGTGGGATACAATAATTGGGTGAATCTTTAGACGAAATATGTTTTATTATTCGCTCTGCTGCATAATTCACATGCCGTGCTTATTTTTTGCACACATAGAATTTCACTCAGTTATTGTTCCAGCTGTGTGGGTGGTGAGCTGTGATGGCACACTAGGTAAGGCGGTTGCTTTCACGACCTCAGTCCCGAGGTCATGGGTTCAATTCCTGCGGTGGGCGATTCTTTATCGCCACTGCAAGCGGTGGTGATAGCCGTAAAGGCTCTTCTGTCGCTATACAAAAAGAGGCTGTTTAATCAGCTAGGATTTATTTATTTATTTATCTATTTTCCTTCAATAGCTGCAGCTTATTTCTAACCTAATATAGCATGAGCTAGAGACATAGACACAGCAGATAGCTGCAGCTCAAGGTGCAATTGATGGGAATTTTCTCAGAAGATTTTTCAGAGCCACTTTTACGCCTCAGCCGAGACCGAAAGCTCTTTTTAAGCTGATGTAATACGGATCGGTTTTGACCGAAATCTGTTGCTCATTAAGCTCATCCAGGTTTCTCTCGAAGTATGAGAGCCCCGTCTGCATTCAACTGTCAGGCTTAAAGAGCTGTAGGGTTGAGACACTGAACAGGAGTACCCTGGAAAATTATTAGATTATTGGACCAATCATCTTAGTATTTTCTCGACATTTACCCTTAAGCCCTCGTGGGTCTGTCTGAATGAATGCTGCCCGGCAGGTCAAACCGTACTGAAAGCCGCTTAGGCTTCGAGTGCACTGTACACGACCCCACAAAACACCCCCATGGTCTTTGTGGAGTTACAGAGATACATTTTACAAACACAGCTGCAGCCCTTCGCCGAGAATCCCCCTCCACCAAAACTAACTCTATTAGCCCCTTGGTATTTCTACAGTACTGCCGAGCTTCGGCAAGGTGTAAGGTGCTCCCGTCAGAGCAAAAAATACCAGTAATTTTATTCGGGGCTTTCACGTTATTCTGACGCTGTAGGTGCCTTCGGTGACAAGGCTTCAGGCCCTAAAAGCAGAGCACAAATGTACTTGTAACCGTGGCCTACAGAGGCTTCAGGGGAGGCTTTCTCAGCCGAAAGTAGCAACGTTTTTGGCCGGGCCGGATAGCCCCAGCCTTGGATGCTCAGGCTACCCCTTTTTTCTTTGAGGTTAGCCGTGCTTTGTTTGGGCCTAACGAGGGCTTCCAGGAGGCTTTAGACCTTAGATCTGAAGCATCACCCACTGTCTTCAACGGTTGCCAAGAAGCCTCAAGGGATTCTAAAAACGCGTTCGTTGCGGCAGAGTCAAGCTCTTGCCTGCCAAGACACATCGTTGAGTCACACTTCATATAACAAGACTGTCATGTGCTCACATAGTTATGATAATGACGATCATTTTATTTTTTACTAGAAACCAACCTCTTTTGCCGAGCGGCTCTTTGTGGGTTTGGTCCTCAAAAAGAAATTTCCTTTCCTTGCTTATCTTCATAGCACAAGACAACGACGTAACGCACTGCATAAGCATCCTACAGACAGGACCCGTGGTTAAAGCCCTGAGCCGATCATGCAAGGCCTTGCATTAAGATCATTGATTCATATCATAGCACGACAGCACGTGTGACGGTCATTATGGAACTTTGAGAAGTTTCTCGGACAAACTCTTATGAGACGAGTGAGCTGCAGCAGCTTAAGTGACAGTATGCATTTGATAGATGACATTAATAGCTCTTAATGAAAGATGTATTCATGATATATACACGCAGTACTTACACCAGCAAGACTTGTTCCCAGCTTACATGTACGTACAACCATTAAACCATGCACCTCGCCAAGTCAAATCACGAGCAAATTCAGCAGCATCAGTCCAAATTGATGTTCTTTTTGTCACATGGTTTACTTATCGACAGCAGGAAACAGACTGGCGAAATTCAACTATAAGGAGCAGAAAAAGAACTCTGCAAAACAACCAAGACAGCTGTACATAAGTACCAACACATGCTTGCCAATCAGAATCATTGCTCAGCGACCACCGAAAGCAAACGGGACTGCAGCCTCTGAACAATACCGATGTTAGAAATAAAACAAGAAAGCTCAGAACATACAGTAAAATAACACACCTTGTTAAACCGGACGTCTGGCTTTCTTAATCTTTTTATTGCTGACTGCTTTCACTCTGGTTTCGACTCCGGAGGGCTGTCGAAGGATTAGCAGCACCAGCCAGTGATTCGACGTCCGAAGCCCTCATCTCTCTTGGCTTTCCGCTACCAAAAATCGATGCCTTCCTCATCTGGGAAGTGGCCTCCTCAACCTCGCCTTCTTTTCTGCTCCTGGGTTGAAGCTTAAGCCGAGGCCGTAGAGCAGCAGTTCCTGAGAAGTAAAGAGAAGCCGTCACAATTGCACAATTCCCAGCTCAGTAGAATGCTGCCACGATTGCAGTTGATACAGCGCACCTTAAATGACGGCTCACGGAATGCACACTTCGAAACGGAAGCAAGCAATTATTGCCATGCCATGATCGAATATGACTTTGGCGGTTCATAAAATGCGATTCCTTAAAAATGCAACGACCTATACGTACACAAGTGGTGCTCAGGAAGCATAGAAAACTTCATGGCAGCTAAAAACTAACCTTATTGGCATCGAGTAACAAGGAGGTATTTAACCCACCCACTTCTAGCCGATTTCCATGCTTACAGAAAAGATATGGTTATACGAAGATAATGGAGTGACGTAGAAAGGTGTGGTCCTGCGACTGACAGAGCAAGCCCAGACGTTTAGCTTGTATTATGGTTTACATAAGAAGACCAATGCCTACAAATGGCCAGTTGGAACAAAAATACAAGTGCATGAACCGTCCACCGAGGAGGAATATAGTACAGGCATCTGACAAAACTTTGGGGCTGGCTAACAGGCTGAAGATAAACCGTCGTCTCTCTAAGCTCAGTAACCGATGGCCGACAATATTACCTCCTGTGGCAGCAGCAGTGATAGGGCTGATGAAAGTAACAACAAAAACAATTCAGCTTCCTTTTGTAAGTGGACAAACCAGATGATGTAAGTTCAATCAGTATTCAGTTCTAAAATTTGGGATCCCACGAACTGAAGGTAAGATTGCTCAAAGAAATCAAATGATCAATGCCAGAAGTGCAGCTGGTAAAGTACATCATCAATTACATAATGGGCCGAAAAGCCGTAGCAGCTATCACTTCTGCTTGCCGTAGGCACAAAAGGATTGCCTGATACAGGACCAAAACCTGATTCTAGGGGTTGAAGCACGATCACCTAACCCAGCAGTTCTCAACCTGTGGGTCGCGACCCCTTCGGGGGTCGAACGACCCGACCCTTTCACACGGGGTTGCCTAAGACCATCAGAAAACATGCACTTCCACATTTTCACACAACTTTACGGTTGGGGTCGCGACAACACGAAGAATTGTATTAAAGGGCCGTTGTATTAGGAAGGTTGAGAACCACTGAATTAACCCGCAGGTTAAGACCATGCGGTTCGATGATCTGAGTCGTGAAGTATGAGCACACTACTCTAAGGTCGAAGTTACGGTCTTAGAAATGTATCAAATGCAAGTGCAGGCACGGGGTACCCTTATTTTTGGCAAGCCCAAATTTTTGCAATGTTATGAAGCTGAAAGTGGACCGACTTGGCTGTACAGCTGAATAGGTCATCTAATTTTTCAGAGGCCACGGGAGATATGTTGGCCGAAACCATTCCGAGATTAGACTTCACATTTCGCGAGTAACACTGCCAAATCCAAGTTGATTTTATTGTCACCCACTTTGCTAAGATTGATAAAGTTTGCAGCCATTTAAGTGCAAATGTCTACAAAAACGCAAGGGAGCTAGAGAGTTTGAGATAAAGAAAGGCCAGGAAGAACCAATTTACAAGTAATGATGCAAATCTACGTAAACAATAAAAGCATAGATTGTGCTTCACGATTACACCTGCAATGACTACGTAAATTTTGAAATTAGAGGATCTACAACGGATCCTGGTAAACTCACATTATGACAGTTGAAATCTAGTGCCTGTATTCTTAATAATAAAAAAAAGCACACCATTATCACGCTAAGACAAGCATGAACAAGCACACAAAAGACTCTCGGCCACAAACTGGTTTGATACTCGGCTAGAAAAACTCAATCAATCGTGCACAGGTGGTCACGTATCTACGAAGTACCTCGATCTAAACCATTGTTTCACAGTACCAGTGATGCCTAAGTGAGATGAGAGGTGCTCTCGAAAGGACCTAGTGATCAATTGTATAAATTACCGCTGAGAGATTCAGCTAAATTGGCAGATACTCTAGATAGATTGGCTCTAAAACTCGACTGGAACTTATTGCTAGGTTTGACAATGAAACTAAGAGGAGGTATGAGAATGAAGCCAACGGCTGACCACCATTGCATTACAGCCACTCTCACATGCCTACTAGTCTGTTGGCTACCGAATGCGTACCGAAAGCCGCTTAGGCTGTGAGTGCGCTATACAAAAACTCTCCTGCGTAACACCCACATGGTCTGTATGACTTTGTGGAGTTACTGATGGAGATACATTACATTACTATTGCAAGACATTTGAACCAAAGTTTCTTGAAATGGAATGATGTATGGATTACCACAGGAGCTCTACTCACCATCTACCGTGTTATATGCCTGCTTCTGAATTCCAAATGCATGTAAAGTTATCAAAATGCACGTACATGTATGTACAGTTATCAGTGCAGAAGAAAGTGTCATTATCACATCTGCACTTGGCTTTGCTCGGCTGCAATGGGAATTTACCCAGCCAACCAAGCTCAGCATTTGTGCCAGCGCTGTTGTCAGGCTAATCTGCCAGCAAGACTAGACTAAGAAAAACGTCGGGCAGTAAGCAAGCAAACAGATGAGGGAACCCTGCAGACGATGCTGATGCTGAGGGTGATGAGAGAACGAGGTCGACGACTTGCCGGGCGACCTCAAAGATTGATAAGCAGCTAGTCAAATTACAATATCTAGCCACGCTCCTGTGCTGGCTGTTCAACCCACCAGAGATTCGTCTGCAGCACAAGCACCAGTGAAGGCCAAAAAACCCAGACCAGTCATACGCATTACCTTTTCAAAAGCGCCAAAGCACGACTGCCAAGGGGGCCTGCGAGTGCAGACAGCAGCCGTGCACGTTCTACGAAGGAAACGTCCAGCCACAGCTTGCGCTGAAACCGGCCGGTCGGGCAGCCGAAAGCAGCAAATCGGAACGAGCAGACGCAGTGAGAAGGCTTACCAGGCGAGGGCTCACGTATAGTGGGATCCTCCGAGCGGCCTTCGCGGCGACCCTCTCGTTCTCGCCTGCCAAATCCAGACCTACGGCACACGAAGAGGAGCATTTCTTCTTGGCAACCGTGGCAAGCTACACGACAGCAAGCAGCTGCACGACGGGCCGACCTCACATCGAGCAGACAATAGTCGCCCTCTTTCCTACCCGCCACGGGAATCATCTCGACCGTCTCGGTCAGCGCCGCCACCATAGCCCGAGCCGCCGCCACCTCGGTAGGAGTCCCTGTCGCCACCGTAACGGGTGCTGCCGCCGAAGCCACCAGGTCCGCCGCTGCTGCCAGCACCACGGTAGCCACTGCCGCCGCCCTGGGTGGATGACCTGTCGTCGAAGCCGCCGCCACCGCCAAAGTCGCCCGGGCGACCGCCGGGGCCACCCCTCGGCCGATCGAAGCCGCCACCGCCTCCTCGACCACCACGGTCACCGCCAAAACTTTTGTTATCGCTGCGCCTGCCCTCGGCAACATCGACGCGTAGGTATCGGTCTTCGACTTGCTGAAAGTGCAAGAGAAGGCTAGCAGTAGCTTCAGTAATAGGAGCTAGTATTAATAGTAGCTAATTAGGAGCTAGTTAAGAGGGAGAAGAAAGAGGAATTCGGCACAAAAGGGCCCCCTACGATACAAAAGCTCTACAGGCATACCTAACTTACTAGCAAGGGAAAACCTAGTCTTACTCATAAATTGGAAGGCCCATCCCTTCGAATAGGCTCGGTCAGCTGTTCTCCTGCAGCCTGTGCAAGCAATCAGAATGTCAATTTGTTGCCAACTCTTTCCATATGCTGAAGGGCTCGAGCCCACACCTTCGGTCGTCGGAGGTGAGAATCTTGACCTCGGTAGTCACAGGCAAGCACCTTAACTCCTGGGCCAAACCAGGGCATCGACAAGAATCCCAGATTCAAGCTGGTCCAAATCGATAATTCCCTAATCTAGTTATCCTGACAGGATGCTTACAGTTTGGTTACAACCTGAGGCTATGCTTGTCTTTTCCAAATGGCAAAATTGTCATATTGCATCACTTCTTATCGACATGTACTGGCTCTCCATCATTATATGTTGCATATTGTTCCACCACTCGAGTTTAGGTTCCTTTATTATCTTGATCCAGCATACCAATCCGAACTACTCTCTAATCAAGCCAGGCATTGTACCACCAGCTCTTATCCGCTCGCGATGGTGCCTCAAGTTCGAATGCTTTACGAATCTGGAACTTTCTTACAACTGGCATCACCACATAATCAGACTTATGATTTAAAAAGCTGTTTGCCAGACCTCAGCCACTTCATCAAGCAGTAGCTGCAAGAATGATCTTTCTCAGCACTCCAGAACGTGCACACGAGGAGGCTCATTGTAGCCTCTTATGTTGCATTTGGCGTATGAAAAGGCACACACTATACCAAACCTTGAGCAGCAACCTACTCACGACATGCATAAAACAGCACTTCTTTAGACAACGCTACAACTTTTACTACAGTGTCCAACACATTGCCCCATTTGGAACATGAAGGGCCCAGCAGAGGTCTTGTGACACTACACCAGTTCCTGTTTGTTGGTTAACGTACACTGAAGTGCAATTTGAGGGGGTGGGGCAGGAGGGACACTGCTTTCGGTAACTGGTGAAGAATCCCACTCTCACAAGTTACCCAGCCAGTTCCATGGACTACATGCCCGTTGGCCAACACATATTTGCAAAAGTGAATTTTGAAATAGCAGATCCAGATTACTCCTCGATAGCCACCGGCTCTCGGTTTTGAACCGATTACGTGTCCCACACCACTTTCAAGTATGGCAAACAAACTTGTTTTCCATTGCAGCTTCCTCTTTCGGTTCAAATGCCAATTCATTTGACTTTTAGTTTCAAAGTGAGTTCACTATTGCTAATGGCACTGTTCACGGGCCTTCATAATTTTGGCTATATGAAAATTTAAGTAATTTATCGATAATGGGCTGTGTGAATACCTACAGCCAAATAGTGACAAGTTGGATATCATCTAAACGATATAAGTGATCAAACTGAGCAATGCGATTGCTCAATCTGATCTGGCTGCAGTTTGCAAGTGCAAAAACGCCCGATTTTTTACACCCAAACTAGATCCCGCAGCATAAGTTTAGAAATTTGTTCGACAGAGCCCCCATAATCTCATCAAGCAAAAGCCAGACTAATCCTGTGCTTGCTAGTAAATCGCCAATTTCCTTGCTAGTAATTTGCATTTCCTTGTTAGGAAATTGTATTTCCTCGCACACAACAGACACCTAAAAGCGAAGGTCTTGACAATACGGTACTGACAAAATCAACGACAATCACACTCATGGTCACGGATATCCTTGCACCGAAACTTGTTACAAAGCAATACAGCTAATGAGGTCACTTACAGCTTTGTGTGAGTCACGATTTGTCAGACTATTCTCTGTAACACCGGACCCCCGTTGTGCACTATGATTCGTTGGACAAGCCAAAGATGGTACTTTAGAGCAGAGCATAACTACAGTTAGCTAAGGTACTTCAACTACGGTCAATGTTTAAAAAGTTTTCATTTTGGAAATGCCTACCTATGTACTCGACGAGTTTAGAGCAGTGGAAAATATCGCCTATCCATGTAGTAATAACGACCAGCCCATACCAGTAGGTTCAATAAAAAAAAAAAAAAAAAAGTAGCAATGCCAGTAGTTGCTCAAGCAATACATTTTCATTAAAGCGGGATCACCAAGCAATAAGTGGCTACAAAAGGAACGGCTGCTGCACTGTACTTACAGCACCATCATTTGCTAGTGCTTCTCTTAATGAAGCAGCATCGGCAAACTCGACGTAGGCAAAGCCTGCAATAGGCACGTCTTAAGTCAACAAAAATAAAAACAAATACCGAGCAGCAGCATAAAGGAAGGAACTATAAGTCTCCACACCTTTAAATCTGTCGGTTTCCCTATCTCTGACGAGCCGCACACTTTTCACCTGGAAGAAACAAAGAGAGCTATCAGGCAAACTCAGCAGTGCACAGTACACCTCGATTCAAAATTCAACACAAGCTAGGGCCCATGAAAACATCCATACGAAGGAGCTGGCTAAAGAGCTTACACCAGCAAACCAGGTGCCAAGTTCACAAGAGCAGGTCTGCCTTCTTGATTTGACCAAAGTGGTGAGGGGACAGCAAAAGTCTTTTGATTGACCGTGACAAATATCATGCTTTTTATTGAAAGCCTTGCAAGAGTGAAGCAGTCGAGATAGCGGGTCGCCATCAAGGCAACTACACGTTAAAAAAGAGTAACATGCACATGATGGCCTATCAAATGCAGTAAAAAGAAAAAAGACAACCGCCACTTGGTGAGGTGACTTGACAGGAGAAAGGAGCATCGTCAAGCTGTGCTTTGATCTGTGGCAAAATTGCAGCCCACAAACAACAAACTATCCCAAAGCATCTGGAAGGTCTTGCTAAGGCAGCGGTTCTCAACCTGTGGGTCACGACCCCTATGGGGGCCGAACGACCCTGACACAGGGGTCGCCTAAGACCATCGGAAAACAAGCATTTCCACGTTTTACACAAAATAATTTTATGGTTGGGGGTCGCCACAACAAGAGGAAATGTATTAAAGGGTCGCGGCATTAGGAAGTTGAGAACCACTGTGCTAAGGGGTGCAATAAATTACACCAATCCGCCGGAATCCACTCAAACCAGCCTCAGCTTGGATTACATAATACACTCGGTTGTCGCTAGCATGTATTAAAAATTTCTCGTGACCACGAACAAGTTCTCATGCAATCCACTGCAATCGATTGCAGTGGCCACAGGCGCAATGGCACGAAACTAGCGTGCCAAGCTAGCTAAAGTTACAGGAGAAGACAGGAACATCCAACCGTACTGCTAGCAACAAAATGCTTCAAAACGGACAAAACAAGAAAATGTACCATTATAAATAGGAGCACTTTGTCGACAGCAAGGCACAGCTGTTTTGAGGCTTTGTGGTTTGCGAACAATGGACAGACTGCCCATATGGCTAAGAAACCAAATTCAAGTGCTCCATGAAAAATACCAGCAGGCAGCTGTGTTTTTCACATGGTCACTCTCAGGTCCAACTTAGCAGGCTAGTCCCATCATTAATTCGCTTCCACATTGTCACGACTTGTGGGATATTACCTGTCACACAGCAATAGGAATGCAGCTTTCCGAGCTTAGAGGCTGTTGATTTCTACGTTTCATGGCTTCTACACGTTAGATCTATTTTTCTTAGGACCCTAGCTTTCTTCTGCAGATGACATTCTTCGGCCATTCCAGAATTTATACGTCGATAGATTTGTGGCCGAGGGCCAACAGGACATCGAGCATCCTATCGTTCTGGGGTAAGCACACTCATGCCTACACACAAACCGACATCTAGCAGAATAAGAATTTCTGCTTCCAACAAAGAGAGAAAGGCTAGCCTTGATCAGGAAGTGCAAAGGAAAAGGGTGCAAACGAACGAAAAGAGAGCTCGAAAAAATACCACTGGAAAGAGCTCCCGGTGACAGGCTAATAAGTTAGCATTTAACCACTGGGCCAAACCAGCGCTGCATTTGATAACCGGCTGCATTTGATGATCGCATCTACTCACAAAGTACAAGAACGCATCTGCACCTAAAGTCAGTCACCAGAAGCTAAAGTTTAGCAAAGCTGCCTAGGCCATTATAGCCAAAACAAACCCGGAGCTTGAAATAAATAAGCAGCTCCCACACGGCCAGGTACATGATGCATCTCCAAATGGCAAGCTTACTATTCAAAGTAGAATATTTGGGAAGCTCAGGTGCTAGAACACTACTGCATTCACCATCACTTAGTAGCTTAGTGGAAACAGGAAGCAGAGACCACTCTGCACGGCAGATAGCTGAACCCAATAGCATTTCGAACGCGCTAATGCAAACACTTACATGCAAGATTAATATAATACCCTGCCCGAGTCATAGTACGCTTGTTAAGACGAATCAGGCCCGAAGCGTTAGCTACATGGCTGCCAGTCCACACTTTTATCTTGCAACCTGCCACCCTCCAGCCAATATCTGCATGCACTGGACAATGCTAGAGAGATGAACCACTACAGAGGATGTGGGTTCATTAAGTATATGCCATTAGGTGAACCGTGATGGCGCACTAGGTAAGGCGGTTGCTTTTTACGACCTTGTACCCGAGGTCGTGGGTTCGAATCCAGCGATGGGCGAGTCGCTTATCGCTGCTGCAAGCGGTGGTGATAACCGTAAATGCTCTTCTCTCGTTATAAAAAAGAAGCTGTAAAATCAGATAGTATTTTTTGACCAATGGGTCGACGGCACTTGATCACAAAGGGTTTGACGTTGCACCGAGAAGGATACCTACAAGCATTCATTAGGTCACGCCCAGCAACTGTGCACCCGGCATCGGCCAGCTTTCACCCGAGTCACAGACTTTCATATGTACCTCAAGCTCTTTAAATATTTGTTCCAGGTCGCTTTGGACAATGCCGTCAGGGAGGTTGCCAACGTACGCCGTATACGGCGGTGCGTCGGGTATAGGCTTCTGCGATCGTCTGCCGCCACCGCCGCCGCCTCCACGGCCGCTGCAAATAAGATACGAGCAAAATTCTAGCAAGTCCTCCGGAGAACCATCTTGAAGACGACAGATGTCGCGAGCGAGAACAGCCTAGGCGCTATTAACGCGTTAATAGCAATGATTTTGGGCCAAGTACTTTCCAGGGTCTCATATAATGCGGGATCTTGGCGCTCTGCATCGCAGGATAAATCCGGCTTTCGCCAAGAGAAAATAGGTCTATGACCAAGCAAACCACCAATAACTCAGGCTCCGTGCCACGGAGGCAGGCCCGTAAGCACACCGCACGGAACCATGTGCTACTCGACATGAAAAGTTGCTCCTAACGATGGCTGAAACAAGATCGCTACAATTTTGAATCTAAGAAGGTAGGAACACGCCGCTGCTTCTCCGTTACTCTACCCGCCGTAGCCGGATCCGTAGCCGCTACGGTCTCCGTAATGCCTGGAACCTGATTGAAAACCATCGTAGTCGGCCATTTTCCCTAAAAGGGATGCGCGTGCGCGCAGACGGGTGCCTGACCATATCATGGACTAATAATTTCTGCTAATTTGATAATATAAGCTTCTAAATTATGTCTTTCACTCTTACAATAAATGCATCAAGGGCAGTTTCTCACTGTTATTATAAAGCATAAGATAGAATCGGTCGCCAGCTGATTCGTAAGGCAACCTTTGCCTAGTCACGGATACAGCAGTTCCAATTATTCTCCACGCTCCTGCTCCGCATGTCGGCATGGGTGTTCCTGCTACTACGACCCCTACTACTGCTTCCGTACGTGCCGGCGTAAGCCAGGACGTTCTTGATACATTCTGGGGTCTTTCGGAAGCCAAAGATGAGATAAGAATCAATGCTGCAGAGCGGCTAATTTTGCTACTGAGCGAGCATACTCCTCACGAGGTAACGTAATCTTTCATTCCTACTGTCGCTGCCTGTTTCGCAGACAGCGACTGCATTTCACCGACTCTTTTCATGTCCAAAATTTGTATTGCGAAGCGTTATTAATGTGCACGTGTTATGATTTTAAGCAGTTGTTTACCGACAGGGTTGTTTTCAACCTGCTGGAGGAGCTTCATAACTTAGCACACGTCAGAGACCTATTGATATATATAATAATAATAATGCACTTGATTAAGCGCCCTCAGAGAACTTAATCTCTTTCTAGGCGCTTTACATTTGCTGCAAAGGAAAACGCAATTGAATGGTGAGTAAAATCATGCTTGAAAAGCAAACAAAATGAATAATATGGTTAGGGGTGACATGCACAGGGTCGGCATGCAAATGTGGTTAGTGGCAGCATGCACAAAGTCAGCACGCATAAGCACATGAAGGATGAATCACAGTGACCGACTAAATGATGTCCTAAATAGGTGTGTTTTTAAGTTCCTTTTAAATGTGGTCAGGTCATGGGATGTTCTGAGGCAGGTCGGGAGGGAGTTCCAGGCTGTGGGAGCATATGAACTAAATGCACGGTCTCCAAAGGATTTAAGGTTTGTATGAGGTATTTCTAGACTGTTGGATTCCGAAAAGCGGGTGGTACGATGCTTGGCCTGATGGGGTAGTATATCTGAGAGATAGGCTGGAGCCATAGAATGAAGGGACCTAAAAGTGAGCGACAAAACCTCAAAGAAGTCAATCCGTTGCTTGACTGGTAGCCAGTGCAGGTCGGCGAGAAGTGGAGTAATGTGGCAGCTGTGACGCTCACGACAGACAAGCCTAGCTGCAGAGTTTTGCACCAGCTGCAATCGCCTGATCGCACATGCTGGTAGGCCAGTAAGCAGTGAGTTGCAGAAGTCGAGATGGGATGTCATGAATGCATGGACCAACTTGGACGTGGTATCCTTATCTAAACAAGCCCGAATTTTAGCAATGTTATGAAGCTGAAAATAGGCAGATTTGACCGTGGAGCTGATATGGTCGTCTATATGACTGATTATATGACTGAACATCTATATAATCATACTATGTAATTTAATGTAAGCATTAGGTGTTCGATATACGTATACAAGTGTTTATATTTTAAAAAGTATCGAAATCTTTTTTCCAAAGAACGAATGCAATGCCATGTTAGCCAAAGTCTCTTTCTTTTGAGTTATTGGAAAGTCAATAACTTCGATTGAGCTATCTGTAGAGTATGTCATAGCAGAATGAACTAGCTATTGAAAAAACAGCTCTCGTTGTGATTTTGGCCTGGAGCACACAATTTTACTTCTAGGTCTAACACAAATTGCTTATTTTTAATCGGGTGTAGACTTTTTGGTCCAGAGTTCAGCATTGGCTTTAGTAACATACCTTCCATAGAACAGCCATGTTAACTGATCAAATACAGATGACCGGTTTACTGAAACTTCTCACGTAGTCTTCGTCAGCGCTGTTGACAGAATATACTTATATAAAGTGTTAATTTTTGCCAGCCAGCTATAATTTGTTTACCCTAGCATGCCTTTTTTAATCTCGTTATTAGTTTTTTGAAGGCAGAACTTGGTCCTTATGGAGTTACAGACGGAGGCACACACACACACACACACACACACACACACACACACACACACACACACACACACACAGACACACTTTTATGTGTACCTTCCTCTGTAACTCCGCAAAGACCAAGTTGCTGCTATGCTGACAAGTTTTCTGTAACTTACTCAATGTCTATTCGGCTTTCGGTGCACGTACGAGAGACAACATACTTCATCTCACACAACAAAAAGAAATCAGAACCATAGCTTAGTCAGGACAGCAGTCGAGGAAGTGAGTACATCTCAGGATGGCTGGAAAAGAGCGTGCTACAGCCGGCAGCAGGAGAGTAGGTGTCGTCGTGTAAGAATTATGGAAGTGAGTCCCACCGGCTAGGATTTGCAGAGCAATAGCTTCTGCCCTAACGGTCTTGAAGGGTAGGAATGTAACAGCTAATTTGTGGTTAGAGGATCTGAGGGTACGAGGAGTTGGGACTGATGGAACTGTTCTGCAAATTGTGAAAAAGTCGAACCACGGCATGCCTTGTGGGTCAGATTTTCTACTCTATATCCATCCGACCTACCGATTGACTGCCTGCGAAAAATTGCCGTGAATGGACTTCGTTCTTATTCTGTTTGCCGTGTTTGCACTCGATTTTTCAACTGATGCTTTCCTATGCTACAAGGTATTCGTTTGAGTGGTAATTTCAAATTCCTGCTGAAGCAGCTCCCATTGCAAAACCCATCTTTGTGATGGTGTCCGGGGACAAACATCCATAAACCGTATTTAGACTAAAAGCTTGAGGTTTACTACCAACGACTGCATAATGGCCCTCTTCCTGTGCCATAGGTTTTTCCTTTCCGAAAGCAGAATGTGGTTGGCTTGGCATTCTGGTTTAACATTCATTTGCATGTGGTGCGATGTTATTGTCTCATACTGTAGCTAATGCACAGTTTGTCATTGGAACTTGTTTACAATCCTATCGAGATATGCTGTTCAACAGGACAAAACAGCCAGGAATATCAGAACATAAGTAGAAAGACAAGGAGCCCCTAGCGGAAATCTTCTTTGTGTGGACTCGAGCCCTCCAAATCGTGTAGCTTCTTCATCCACGAGCTCACTGTGTTTACATGAATCAAGTCGCCATCCTTATTTGGTGTGTATTGATAGCAAAGCATTTTAGTTGTAGCAAATTATCTCAAAATCCTAACTTGTGGAAGTATCATTGGCTTCCTTATGGTTGCCATAGAGTCTGACCTGGGCACTGACTCCCCCTTCAAGATACATGGAAGTATGCAGGGAAGCAGCTATGGATTGAATTTCATTGGCTGCCCAATACAGCCTAAGAAAATCATTGCAACTTGCGATGGGTGGTGAAGCTACCAATGTTACAGTGCTTTGCTAACTGTGGGCTCAAACAATGATTCCTAAAAGTAGCAAGCTACCCAAGTAAGAGCCGTGGCAAATGGTGAACACCATATGGCATTGCATACTGTGGTCAAATACTGTGGAAATTAGCTACCTCAGGTGGCTTTTGAGCCCTTACCAGTCGTTCAGCATAATAATAGCTCTGACAGACATTTCGTTGTAGCATTGACATACCATTGTATACTGTGCTATGCTGGGTATTTTGATTATGCTGGTATCTTCTGGAGTTGTGTCATCTAGAATCATGAGTGGCATGCGACTCGGTATACTCATAATAAGATGTTTTAACATAAGAAGAAATATTTGTGTATACCATATGGCCCCAGAAGTGGCCAAAACAGGCTGATTTTGACCTGTTTCAATTTTTTGACCATGTGACTATCTTCGAATGGCAGGGCTGTGAGAGTACAGTATAAATCCATTAGTCAGTTTTGCCATATACTTCTTTGTGTAACCGGCTTTTTGGCCGAGTTAAATGCTTGCAAGTGCTTTCTGCCCAGGGTTTTAGCTGCCCAGGGTTTTAGCCCAGGAGTAGGGTGCTTATTCTACATGACCCAGGTAATAGGTTCCTACAGTGGGCGATCCTTTATTGCATGTTATTCCTGTTGTTTGTTGGGCATGCTACCCCTAACCATTCGATCGTGCTTCGTTTGCATCAAATGTAAAGTGCCTAGAAAGAGATTGAGTTCTCTGGGGGCGCTATATCAAATGCATTATTATTATTGTTAACCTGCAAGAGGTGGGGATAGCCTTAAAGGCTCTTCTGTCCCTATATAAATGATTTAATGTAAATCGGTAAATCCACTACTGACCTATCTTTTATGTATCGAATGGCCACATAATCTAGATCTGCCACTACTTAGTAGCATGTGTATAGAAGAAAGGGCTACACGTGTCCGTCGCATTAGCTCGAAATCCAAGTAAAAAGAACAGACTGACCTTTAAAAACATACCTAATAGCTTATTTATTCTTTCAGTACAATTGCCTTTGTTAGCAAATGCCAAACTCATGCAGGTGAACTGCTAGAGTGAACTTACATCTAGGTTCCTCTGATGAATTGACACTCTTAAAAGGGCATCTAGTTCATTGCTCAGATCAGCAGGGATGCGTCTGAAGTAAAAGTTCACCTGTAATGGCTACGTATTCATGTAGATCAATAATTGTAATAGCCCTATTTATAGAAAGCAGATGAGCCTTAGCAGCTATCACTTCCGTTAGCAATGGGTAATGAAGTATTGCCTGCTGCTGGAGTAGAGCTTGGAAGAGTGAACACCTTACTCCTATGCCAAGACCTAGGGGCATGGCTGAAAATGCATTCTTTGCTCAACTAGCAGCCAATATAAGTCTATACACCACCGAGTGCGGACCTAAGTATCGGCGCATTTCACCTCAAGAGCTTCAAATCTTGTTGACTGACCTGATACTTGTACTAACTCAAGTAGTTTTGAAATAGAGCCTTTAGATTTCTGCTTGTTTTTGCTCTGCTTGATTTTTTGGGAATGATACACTCGTCATTTTGGAAGTTGCAAGTCCTTAAGCTACTGTTACTGCACTTGACTTGTTATGTTGTGTTTGCTCTTAGGATGAAGGCAAGCTCCCACAGTACCTTGAATATGTGGTGAAGCGGCTTATTAGGGGTCTCTCGTCGAGCCGCAAGTTTGCCAGACCAGGATTTTCGATGGCACTTACTGAAGTTATTCACCACTTTTCTATCGGAGCCGACTACATTGTCGAGTTGATCCGTGACTTGCTCAAGGTATCCAAGAAGGATTCCAAACGGGTAAGAGGAGCCCATCTTAGTGTAATTAGCATACAATTTGTGAAGTAGAGATTCTATTATTGTTCAAATAAGAAGTTATTGTTGCACAAACATAGAAAATGCTTAACTGCTTTCGATTATGGATACTTGGTGCAGATTTGCTGTTCCATAATTTAGCATGCTTCAAGTAGTACACTGTTTTTTTATAACTTTGTCGATATAGTCTCATCCTAAGTGCTGAAGTTACATAATAAAGCTGTTTTTACCCTCGGATTCTGTTTCCCGCCATTCAATGGGGCTATAATCAGGCCACCCATTAGGAACTCGACTCTAGTCCAGAACCGAGTAGTGACAGACCAGCTATACCTGTATATCAAAACTTCTACCATAGTAACCAAGTCCCAGTAAGGTTTTAGAGCTAATCACTTTACAGAGTCAGCTCTGTTGCAAATGAATAATAACCTTCTCGTGAATACTTACTTCAGTAGAGCCTTTGCAAGTTTTCCTGGATCTCTTAGCAATTTTCTATACCTTTAATTAACAAATCCTAGAATGTCTTTCTTCTTGCCTAGGCTTCACAAGCACTCCGACAATGGTGTAGGTCCTGTTCAGAACGTCATTGGATGAGCACTTGGCCTCCAGTGTCAAGTCGGCTTGCTTTCAGCTAAGGAACATCTCCTAAGTCAATTCTTGCTGACAAGAGTACGAAAGTCTAACTAGCTCACGAGTTTCGACATTGCTTCTAGGTTATTGCAATTTTCTTTATTCAGGATTCCCGGCCTGTACCCTTATTGGCAGCACACCACTTCCGTCTGAGCTTCACCGGTTCCCTATCAAGCACCGAATATAATTCAAGATCCCGTATCTTGCTTTCAGGTTATTTCTTCCACCTTTCAGGTTTTTGCTTCCACCATCTTACTTATCCGACCTCCTTGATCCTTCAATGTGCTTTCGAACCACTCACTACTTGGCTTCCAGTCGTCTAGCCGTCTCTTGCACTAAATTGAAATCGGTTGGTAATCTGACCATCAGTTCGTGTGCCCTAAAAGTTTAGAACTGGTTGGTGCCTTCGGTCACACCTGCAATGACTTGCTGCACCATTTAAGTCTCAGCCAAAGATGCACTGGTCCACTTAGCTTTTCCTGCATCTCTAAACTACTAGTCTTCTTTTGTTCCCATGTGCTTTGCATCCTTATCTATGCATCATTTAGTGCATGTTAGTAGCCAGTGGTCTTACTAGCCTGTGAGTGTGAACGTCTCCTTGTGTGCTTTATCATCCTGGCATACGAAGGATGCTTACTTGCTTCAGCTTGCTTGTCTGAGAAGGATAGTATGTGCATCATTAACCTTGGGATATTTGTTCAATTGCTGCGTGTTGTAAAGCACCTGAATACAGATTTAGTTCTCTTGGGGAGCTATACAATTGCCCTATTATTATAATAATCTCAGTTGTAGAATTCAGATCGTAGGCAACAAAGGCCAATGCAATCCAGTGATACTGCAGTAAGCCTCTTATGTATGGCTTGCTCCAAGGATCCGTTTTAGGATAATTTCTTTTCGAAATATATACTCCTCGGCATGACACAATCTTTAAGCACAACCTAGGCGTTCATTTTTATGCTACGACATGCAGCTGTACATGTGCTGTCATCCTTCTCTGCCATTCAGCATGTCGAACTCTCCCTTACTGCATAGAAACCCGTATCGCTGACATATGCACTTGGGTGGCAGCTTTCTTAAATTCAATAACAATATAAGCAACTTACTATTTATGAGAAAAGCCAGTCGTCCTCAGAAATTGTTAAGCCTAACCCTTTAAATGGGCTGTCAGCATAGATCCTTTAGCAATCTGGGTATTCTGTTCCAAAGCGGCCGTTCACGTGATGAACACAAGCTCCGAAGTCAAGTCTGCCTACTTTTAGCTATCCACTATTGCAGAAATTAGATATGGATACCCCAGATAAGCTCGTCATGCATTTGTGACATCCGTTGTAGTCTGTAACTCCCCACTTGCAGGCCTTTCTGTCTTTTAAGTAAGACGCTTTGTGCAAAACTGAAGGTAGGATTGTCTATCATGAACCTGGCAAGTGCCACCTCGAACCTTTTCTCCGACTTCAAGGTTTTATTGCTCACTTTTAGGTTCCTATCATTCTCTTGCTCCTGCCTTATCTATTTGAAATGTTTTATCACCATGCTTCACAGTATCACGTGCTCTGCTGGCTTAAGTCGTTTAGCTGTGCTTCTAACCAACCCTATATCCTTTGGAGATTGTGCCTTCAGTTCCCATGCCCCCAAAGCCTAGAACTTACTCCTGACAGACTGACAAGGCCATCCCCTGACTTGACGTCATATAGAATGCGGTGAGCCGTGATGGCACACTAGGTAAGGCGGTTGCTTTCATGACCTCGGTCCCAACGTCGTGGGTTCGATTCCTGCGGTGGGCGATCCTTTATCACCACTGCAAGCGGTGGTGATAGCCGTAAAGGCTCTTCCCTCTGTGTACAAAGGAGGCTGTTTAATTAGCTAAGATTTATTTATTTTATTTAATGCCGAGTGAAACTGAAGAACCACATTTCCAAATAGCATTTGCTATTTCAATGTGAGTTGTTTTTTCTGCTTGTGCATGTTAACACTGCATATTATCATAATTGGCGTGCTTCATTTCTAGCAAGTGCACCGTGCCTAGAAAAAAATTTAGTTGTCTTTGGGAACGAATATTAGAATGGCCTGCAATGGTTATTTTTAACTAATCTGTGGTGTGTGCAAAATCCGTTGTCAGTGTCTGACCCCCTCTCCGAGTAATTGCTAGTATTGTTCCCTAGAAGTTTCTATGTTAGTTTACGGGCTAAGCATGAATCCTAATGCAATATTATATGCATGCAGTTTGCTTATTCACATTTCTACATTGCAGAACTTAAATTGGAATGTGGGATACAATAATTGGGTGAATCTTTAGACGAAATATGTTTTATTATTCGTTCTGCTGCATAATTCACATGCCGTGCTTATTTTTTGCACACATAGAATTTCACTCAGTTATTGTTCCAGCTGTGTGGATGTGCATGGTTATGTCATTTCATTTTTTGTTATGGTAATACTCATACTTTTGATGTTATAGGAGCAAGGCCATACCAGGCTAGCACAGGCTCTGGGCTACCTGGCTATAATCCAAGCTGGTCAGATCCCAAAGGTAAATGTCCGTTTCATGATATAGTGCAGCTCACACATTAATATGCCATCATATATTTGATCCAGGATACATTTGATGTGTGACTTTAGACCCCCATTCCATTGTACTTACTGTTCAACTCTTGCCTCTAGACTTGGTCGTAGTTATGTGCATTTGCAGGGTGTGTGAGCATGTGTCTGACTGCGTAAGCGGGATGTGTCTGACTGCATAAGCGGGATCAGAGGTTGCTCTGACTGTTGCAAAGCACCCTGATTATAGAATGTGTCAAGGGATGCTTGCGAATCCGTGGACTTATTACCCAAACCTCACTCTGATTTCTTTATTCAATCACCTGTCACCCTAGTGGTACCCAAATAGAAACAATGTAAATTTGGTTGACCCGACTGCCGATTGTTTAGCCATATGTAACAATATATGGTGAGCATATGCGGTACTGCTGACAGCTCAAGTAAAGTAGGATGATAGTGATATGGTACGGTCTTGCGTTTGATCAATACTATCAAGTGGGTAATGAAAACCTTGTTGCTTGGTTGACCATACAAGGTTGGCAACTATGTTATTAATTAGACTGCTTATGGGCTAGGGGTGCAGGGATATTTTCTGTGCCTGTGTTTGTGAGCGCGCCCATATGTGTTTATACCACACATGCTGCCCACACATGTGGATGTGTGCATCTCTGAATGCATTTGACCCACTGCAATTTCATGATCTGTCATTGCACTACCTGACAGTGGCCTTCATGAGGCGTAATTTAAGGCATGATTTGTATTTTGTTTATAGAGTACTGTGTTCTAGTAAATGAGTAAATGTCATGACTAAGATGTTTCAGATAGACCATGCCCACTGCTTGTTTTGTGATTTAGTCTAGGAATAATAACCAGTAGCTGCTAACAATTGTAGGCGAAAAAAGGTTTAATGCATTACTAAATACCGGCGGTACTCCCAATATCATTCAACTTTAGAAAAAGTCTCACATCTAAGGGTCGTGTATCCTATAAAATAACAATTGGGGTTTAAACAGGCCTTATACCATGTATTGCTGGGAACTGCTTTAGCCTACCAAGTCACACAGTCAAACTTGTGGTGCTTCTGGTAGCCACGACTATGAGTAAATTCGGGTTTGATGACAAGTGTAGTCGTTTGCTCCGAGTCCTCACTCCATTTCCTTTTAAATTAAGCTTTAGCAAGCCTGAAGATGTTGCGTAGAATGCGAGTTCATCCTGCTTTAAGCTGTGTGAACAGCCACCCGGGCTGATTTGAGGGCCATACTACACCCCGAGACTGTCGTTGCTGCAAGCCTGCAGAGGTCGCTGCTGCTGCCGATGAATTCTTAGAAAGGTCTGATAGCTTCTACACGGTCTAGGACCATTATTGTAGCTACTAGGATGGGCTCAAGATAAGTTTATTTTTTTGTCGGATGCAAACGCTCCGGACTTAACTGCATTTCACTTGCAATCAGAAACTGGGCTGCCACACGATCCAATTTCTTGTTGAATGGTGAAGTTTTCAGGAATATGTCTGTAGGCCTGCTATTTTACAGCTGAAAAAGCAAAGCCCATCACCCGACTGTTCCCCAGTGTGCTTCCCATTGATAAAAAACCCTCTTGAATATTTAGGTAGTTACAACTCATAAACACACAAAATGTACTATGCGATATTAATGCAAATCGGTTTGTCTCTCCTTCGATGATCACGTTGGCTAGAGCACACTTTGCAGGCTAAACAAAGGGGGATACCTCTGGTTGACCAAAGAGCAGTCGAGTTTACCATCCTTGAGCTCACCCTTAACAGTAACAGGTAGCAGGAACTTTTTATTCCAGTATACCTGCCATATATGACACTAAATAGTACTTTTTACCAGCCATTCTAATTTTCTTAAATATATATTTTAATATAATTTATTTTTTTTTTAGCGTCCTAAGAGAACGTAATCTCTATTCAGGTGCTTCAGATATGCCACCGAGCTCGAGCCCACGACCTTGTCCAGACAGTGGTTTGGGGCGAGCACCTTAACCACTGGGCCAAAACGAGCTTGGATATGTGCTTAGTCCTTGTAATAGGAGTTGCTGCATTTTGAGGTCGGCTCTTGTGCTCGTGGCCCTTAGTCATGTTAGGCATGCCAAGGTTGATTGCATGTATTATTTATGTGCATGGCAGTCTGGGCATTTACAGGAGTCTTTTGTTTATTTTCTGATTTATTGCAGACATCAGGGAAAACCTTGAAGGTCGTAGCAGAATCACTCTCCAATCTTCGATCAGAGAAGCACTACCTTCACTTGCTGGGCTTGCATGCATTATGCACTCTCATAAAGTGTGTAAGTTTTTAACTGTGCACCATGCACGGTGCATGGTGGACTCTTACTGACGACTCTTGTCTGGTGTTGTGGGAAATTGTTGCTCTTCAGATCTGTTACATAGGAGTACTTTGGCCTTTGCTTACTGTTTAATGGTCTGGATAACCAATGCACGTTCGCATGTTGTGCTATTCACACGGTCGTTCTTGTTTGAAAGAAGGAATGCAGTCGTGAATGTAGTGCCCCACATCTAAGAAAGAAAAAACAAGTGTTCGATGTACGTTGCTAATCCAAATCTGTGTCATCTTAGTTGCTCTACTCAGACAAAGGAATGCTAAAGTGGAGGCCGGTCGAAGCTGGGCAGGCAGGAGAATGAGTGGAAAGGCACCAGCAGTAGATCTAGCAAGCTCGGCTTTGTCCACTGTATCCTTTTAGGGTGGGGTTGCAAACATATGGTGGTGGCATTATTAACCAGTGTGCCATGGTTATGGTCTAGCGCTGCCGCCACAGCCACCATCGGCCTAGGTGCCTTTCTTTTCACCCTGAAAGGAGGCCGAGAAAGTGAAAAAGATACCAGCTTGCCACCCTCATTCAATCGTCTGCTGGTTGAATTCATTCTTACTGATGCAACTGACTGCTGCAACGATTACGGTGCCTCCGAAAACCGGCAGCTGTTGCTTATCTGTCATGGTCGTTCAATGTCTGAAGCATAACAGCCAGTTCGGGCATCTATGAGTTTCCTTCTGTCTGCTGCCTTGCTTACTGAAGTGATAGGGCCTTGATACCCAAATGCGGCAGAATGTTGTTGACCGATAGAAAAAAATACTAGCTGATTTAACAGCCTCATTTGTGTAGTGGCAGAAGGGCCTAAACGGCTATCACCACAGCTTGCAGTTGCCAATAAAGAGTCGCCTACTGAAGAATTCGAACCCACGACAGAGGTCGTGAAGATGGAGCACCTTACCTCCTGGGCTACACAGCCTGATTACCTTAATGACAAAACTTCTGGGGGAGGTGTGGTGGTGGTAGTGCTACAAACATAAATTGAGGTCATGCCATCCTCGGTCCGTTTGCTATATCATGACTTCTGGACATCGAGTGTACAGCTTACTTATTAAAACTACTTCCTAATCAGGTTGGGCATAGTACCACATGCTCTTTCGACTCAAGTCGTCTAGCTAGTCTCAAACCAACCTCAAATCTTTTCCAGACCATGCCTTTAGTTTGGGTGCTCCCAAACCAGGTAACTCACTCCCGAATGATGTCACGAATTCCTCTGACTTGAAGAAATTTGAAAAAAGCTAAAGCATGCCTGTTGCTCACAGCACTTTTGGAGCAAGAGAATCAAGGGACTTAAAAGTGACTGACAAAAACTTGAAGTCGATGCCTGCGTGCTTGGGAAGCAGTGAAGGTCGGTGAGAACTCAACTTCCGACTTTCACGACAGACAAGCCTAGCTGCAGAGTTTTGCACTAAACTGTAGACACCTTATTGCACAGACTCTGGAGACCTGCAAAGCCCATTTTAAGAAATATGTTTCCAATTTCGGAGTCATACTAGGTTTGCACAAAACTAGTAAGTTGGTTTTGTTGTCTTTTAAATAGTTGTGTGCTATTCTTTTGCTAGGTTATGCAATACTGTGCGCGCTTTTTCATGCATGCTATAGCTTCCTTTCTTGCTGCGATGTTTCTGTGGTGAGTCTGCTACCGCTCGCTCCTAAAAAGCAGTTGCTTTAACTTAGCCAAGTCACTATGCTCTAGCTAGGGCCGTACGAAAGTGATGCTTGGTAGGTTGCCGTTGTGGGTTCCCAGCTTATCAGTCTTCGCTGGTATAGACTTCTCTTCGACATTTAGTTCGACTCATGTAATACTTTGGTGCACCCTATTTATAGCAAGAAGCATCTTGCAGCTAGGTTTAAGGGTTTTCTAGTCAGGATAGTGGACAATGTGGTACAGCCTACTGAATAAGCTCTCACCCTTAGTTACATCTTTGATAGGAAGCTCAACTTTTAATTATTCGTGCTGTCACTGTGCATGCTATCACTAACCATGTTGACATGCTTCCTTTACAATATATGGAAAGTGGTTAGGAAGAGTTCTCGATTAAGTTCTCTGAGAGTGCTATACAAATTTATCATTATTACTTATTATAACAATGCAAGACATAAGAGATGCATGCAGCCCTGTGTATGGTAAGCTGACACAGGCAGCCAGATTGATCCTTGCTTGATCTACAATACATGAATTGTTGCTCAAATGGGTCGGAGTGGCACGTAAGATTATAAGGTCATAAAACGGGTTGGCTTGGTGGCATATGATCCGTTTTGTGCGCTAAGAGCTGGCTTTGTGTGTGGGTTCAGTGGCTTCAGATGTGCAATCTGTGGCCTCAGTGCCTGGCGCGTGTTACCAAGCATAAAGGCTAAGTTTAACGGCAGCAGAACAGGTCATTGTAGGTCATTAAAGCAGCCAAGAGGTAGCAGCAAACAACTCGGAAAATAGGTAGCAGAATTAATAGCTAATTCTAAAGGCAGTATCACTGTGCACATATTGTGAAATAGTTGCCCTCTATATGTGAAACTAAGTTAGTGTATGTGAATGAGCTAGCGATTATGTGACAGTCGCATTGTTTCAATGGCTTTGCTGTGAGTTCGGTGAAAATGCGTGTTGCTTTTTAGATTCGGTAGATGTGTTTTTGTAGTTGCAGTTGGCTGTATTGATTGCTGCTAGTGCAAGCTGCACGGCTTGATTTTGTTTAGAAACAGCGATTTCTGCAGCCACCCTACTGTAAGATGTGGTGGCTGGCTAATGTAAGCATTCAATATTCTGACAGGCTGCCGAATATCGTTACTCCAGAAGGAACAGTAGGTACCATTAATGCTTGTTCTCCTTATTACTTTGCTGGAAGCTTCATGACCAAAGTCGTGGGTTTGAGTCCGTCAGTGGGCGATGCTTTATTGCCTACTGCAAGCAGCGATAGTGCTGATAACTGTTAAGGCTCTTCTGCTGCTATGCAGTTGAGGCTGTTTAATCGACCAACTTTAGCTTGATATTGTTTGTTCTTGCTTGCTTTACAATTCGTCTGAGGGAAGAAAATGTGTCCTTGTATGCATTACATCATTAGCAGAGTTCGAGTTTGGTATTGTCTGTCTGTATTTTTTGGTAGAGGGTCTTCTTGTCCCGAGTTCTCTCACAGAAAGCAGAGTGTTCCAAGAGCCTTTATCAAGTAGTATGTTTGTAAAGCATCGCAATGACCAAGAGCCTGTCTTGAGTGTAATCCTGTAGAGCATCAATGAAATTTGGCTGTAGCTTTGGCCTTTATCTGTGTTTTGCCAGAGCACATGTGCTTCTCAGTTTGTGCTGTTATTAGAACGGCTCTATGCTCACCTTCCAGACCAAGCCCAAGAGGTTCCAGAAGTTTGTTGCACCCGTTGTTTCTGCTGACCTGGAGGCAGGCTGGGAGTCCAGCACAGCAGACAGCCTCTTATTGCTGATTACTGTAAGACGGCACCATCAGGTATGTATGCACACTTTTTGTCGCCCTCTCCCGTGCATCTGCCGACTCGTGTCACCAGGACTTATTACTGTAGCGTCGGTCACATTTTGTACTTGTACTGCTCTCTGCTTTTAATTGGCCATACTTAGCTGATTTCGATATGGCTAGGCGTTGTAAATTGGGCCTCGAATACCACTCAGTGGCATACGAGTAAGGTGCACAACTACGAGTCATTCAGCGTGCCAGTATATTCGGCTGCTACTCCTACAATTTAACATATTCTATTTGGCTGAGGAAGGTAGTTTATTGGGCACACAGTGGCCATGTCCTGCATTGGTGTCTTTGTTATGCAGCATCTGATTGTGGAGATTTGATTGTTCACAAATTTGCAAGCCCCCCCTCCACACCAACTATTTGGCAATATTGAGTGTCCCTTGTGAATCAGGATGTGTGTGCTGTGAAATTTCACCTAATATCTGTGCATGCATGCATTCTTTTGTAGAAAGCCATTACTGACGACCAGCTACAAAAACACTGGAGCTCAACCAGCATCTTGGATGCCACAGCAATACCACATATTGCTAACTTACTCAGTGTATGTATCTACTTATGGTGCCTGATTTTTTGTGGTTTTGAAAAAGAGTACAAAGATATTGCCCTCTTTCGTTCTAGCAAACGGTGACCTGCCATCCCCAGGTGCATCCGCTGTGCACTGAAGTGGTAACTATGGCAATTAAAGAGTTACCTGGGAAGGCATTTGTTCGTTTCTGGAAGCATGCAATCACAGGTATGTCTCCATTTTGTATGTATGCCTCTTGTGTTCGTGTATATGTTTGTCTACACAGTTGTGTATGACTATGTATTAAAAATAAGCACAGGTAACATAAATGGCAATTTTCGACAGCTGGCCTACAGCTCCCTCTGTCTATCTGCCATTTGATTTCATCCATGTATAAGAACTCATGTACAGGTGTGTTAATATCTTGTGGGAGGTCAGCATTTTCTTTTTATAACGTCAGATCTGAATTATCAGAGCTGCTTCTTTGTATTACAGCCTAAATCTAAGGTCTTTTATGTTCTTACCATTTACGCGTATATACTTAAAACATGGTTAATATTAAAGGGGATCTCTGAAATGCCAACAGTTTGCTGACTAGTGTACATATACCTGTTGTGTGGCAGTGCGAGTACCCAAGCTATGCATTTAGACAAAGCATTCATGGCATTAGGTTTGGTGAAGATAGCTATAGAGTCTCTGTTACCGACTTTAATTCTTTGCTCAATTAAGTACCTGTAGAAGGCTAGCTTGAGTGTAAGAGGATGCTTGGGTATTTTGGCATAGATTAGCAGCACCGTGCACACTTAAGGTACGTGAAACGTTCAGAAATGAACCCTTCCTGAGTTTTTCATACGTTGTAGAGAAACTGATTCAGGCCGAGCAGGCTCACAAACGATATCTGGCCTTCCAGCTTGTAGCTCATGCCCTGACACAGAGCCCGACCACTGACATGGTACGTCCACCTGCCAATCCTACAATATTTTAGATTGCTTAAGTATGCCAAGACAATGTAGTTTGTGCTTACTTAGGCGAATTTCCTTCGATGCAGGTGAATCACATAATGAGCACGGCACTAATTGACTTGTTGCTTCGCTGCACTGTTCACAAGAAGGACGTCATGTACAGTGCTGGGAGGCAGCTGGTAATTTTTTTTACTAGGCAGCTATTATCTGCATCGATGTTTGCGATAGTGCTGTTGCTTTGAGGACTACAACAGGCTGCCCCCTTGCATGGTCCGACTAGTAACACTTGTGGCAATTTATGAACCCTACCACGCGCAGCCTGATTTTTTTCTGAATCCGTGTTACTGGTTGTATGCTGTATTTTAGTTGTCAAAGATTGTCGACTTCTGCACAAGTGAAGTACGGGGAGACGTTCAGCTGGCTGTTTTAAGGCCTCTTTTGAGACCGCCAAGCTCCATCATGTTCGATTGTATCAGTCAGACTCGGACCGTAGCCACCATTGTCCACAATGTAAGTTTCGTCTGTTAGTAGCTACATAATCAGAATACATTTTCTATGCTATGGTTTCTTGTGTGTGTGTGTGCGCGTAATTCATTTGTATAGCGCACTAAGAGAACTTAATCTCTATTCAGGCACTTCACAAATGCCTCAGGGCTAGAGCCCACGACCTCAGCCAGACTTGACTCGGGGAGAGCAGCTGGATGAAAGTTCATGCTTTTACCAATGAAAGCCAGCTGTCACAAATGATATGAGTAGTCTGACTGTGATACCTTATAATCAAGGATTCCCAACCAAGCATCTGTTATGGCAGTGATAATAATAATACATTTGTGAAGTGCCATCAGAGAACTGAATCTCTCTGGACACTTTACAGATGCTGCATAGAAAGCATTACCTGATTATTGGTGGTAACACCCACAAGCAGCAAGCACGGTATAAGCAGACACATATACACGAAGGACAATGTTGTCCTTTCAGGGCCGCTGTCAGAAAGGACGGACAAGTAAAAGAAGAAGTAAACGAAGGAATCATCACTGTACTTCTTAGACCTAAGCACACTGCTGAGCCACTAGCTTTATTTTCTTCACGTGGCCTATGCCATTCTAGGCTCACAGTAGCCGTGTGGACCATATCGCCGGCTGGTATCCTGCATAGTTCTAGTGCCTCAATCAAAAGCTCTCTCTCTCTCTCTCTCTCTCTCTCTCTCTCTCTCTCTCTCTCTCTCTCTCTCTCTCTCTCTCTCTCTCTCTCTCTCTCTCTCTCTCTCTCTCTCTCTCTTGCTCTCTTGCTCTCTTGCTCTCTCTCCCCACCAGCCTGGAGGTGGGCGATATCTGCCTGACGGTCATAAATAGGAAATTCCTACAGTTCAGTTCTTCCTGCTGCATAAGCTTGCCATGTCTCGACTGAGCTTGGCCAGTTCTCTCTCTCTCTCTCTCTCTCTCTCTCTCTCTCTCTCTCTCTCTCTCTCTCTCTCTCTCTCGAAGTCGGTGATTCATTTCGCTGACCGTTAGCAGAAGTAAGCTTACGACAAGTCCGCCTAAAGTCGCCTGCCGTAATGACAATTTTTTTTGTCTTCACAAGTTCGGTGTTGTAGATAGCATGACTTTCTGAATTTTGATTGTTCGACATTACTATCTGTGTTTGACATAGTGCCTCAAATAAGACCTCTCCTGAAGCAACCGAATAGCTATCCGATCGTGCACTTTGCTTATAAGAATCCCTAAGGTTTTCGAAGGGGTTCATATCACTAATCATGCTTGGCCGTGGCAATACAATCAGTGGAGAATGCCATTAATGAAGACCGCTGTCAAAAAACACTTCCTGACGTGAGGTCATCCTTAGGATTGGTCTGTTATTGACATATAAAATCGCCTTCGCGGGGTCATCACACTTCGAAAACCGATGTTTTATTATGTTTAAGTGTTGTTCTGGTTCATCGTGGCTTCTGTGCACAAGAGTTATGGTACTAACGGCAGTGCAACCACCTCATACCATCACTCCACCCCAGCCAAACTTTTCCATCTCCTGAAGGCAGCCATCATCGTATACTTAATTAATAAGCTGCTTCACTACAGTTCTAAAAATATTGAAAATGGTGAACTTCGGTTCACCGGTCCATATAACTCTGACTGTCGGCCAAGATCGGTGACATGGTTGCTAGCCTGTTTCAGGCAGTGTAATTTTTGCTTTTTAGAAAGCATATGTTTACGATGGGCAATCCTGGAGGGTATACGTTCATGAACATAATCTCTGAAGAATGTGCAGTTATGCTTTACCGTTAGACGTAATGCCCTAGCAACGCTTACAGCAGGAGCAAATCTGCTTTTCAAGGATTGCATTGTATGACCCTATCATCCCGATCGTTTGTCAGCTTAAGGCAAGCACACTGCTCCTTTGTTTCCATCGTACCCTGGTGCAACCGGTGATGCATCCTGGACAAATGCAAAATGTATGTGGCCTTCCTACTCGAGTTGGCTCTGCTATTGCTGAATTATTAAGCATTACCCATGTGCCCCTAGATGATCTTTTATATTAATCCCTGTAAACAGCTGGAAGGCGTTCGGTTTCTTACCTCCGTAGCTCTTGCAGTGTTTTTGTCTTCTCAGAAGTGTCTGATTGATACCAGTTGTACAAGGTTTGGGCATTCAGCCTGCCGACGAAGTTACTGTGTGGTGTCCATTGTGCACTAAAACTACTATTTAGAAGGCCTCCGAGTTCACAGGACTGTTTCTGCTTTAATTTTGCAATTTCCTGTATGAGGGCTAGTACTAGTTTTAGGCTAAGCAATTGTCTTTTACAGTTAACTGCTGACGCTTGCTTTGACTACACCCGAGAGCTTATGAAAGTGGTGCTAAAAGAGGGGGATTTCTGGTAAGTACCAACTGGCTTCATTGTGATGATCTAGCCGATTGCTTCTCTCGATTCTTTGTGCAGAAGATAGGCAAGATCAGGGAATCCATCCCTGCGATGACAACATTCCCACTATAATGCTGTTCCTCGATTCCTGGCTGCACCTCAATGTCTTAATGTAAGCAGGTCACTAGTGATCTAGTCCTGAAGTTCGTATCTCAATCAAAGAAGACAACAAGTCCTCTGGACCCTATTCCCACTGTCCTGCTCATACGTTGCATTGATCTGCTGCTGCCATTCATAACTAACATCATTAATATGTCATTAGCCTCAGGTCATGTCCCAGCACCTTTCAAAAAAGCTGTAGTCAGGCCACTTCTCAAGAAAACGACACTAGACCAAGAGAACTTGAGCAACTACCGCCCAGTCTCCCTTCTATCATTCCTATCAAAGACGCTGGAACAGGTCGCGGCAGACCAGCTGAACTCATATATTGAATCTTCCAACCTTGCTAGTAAGTTCCAGTCTTGCTTTGGAGCTAATCACTCCACAGAATTAGCGTTGCTTAGGGTGTACCTACTTAGGAATGCAGACATGGGTAGAGTATCTGTGCTTTTTTTGCTCGATCTTTCGGCAGCTTTTGATACTATCGATCACCAAGTTCCTCTAGAGCGCCTCTCATCTCGCCTCGGCATCGTTGGCACTGCTCTGGTTCAGGTCCTATCTCAGTGGGAGGCTCCACAGTGTTGACGTGAATAGACTAAGATCATGCGAGGTAACTCTGAAATATGGAGTACGTCAGGGCTCTGTGCTAGGTTTAGTTCTTTTCACGGTTTATACTCGCCCTCTTGCTGATGTGATTGCCAAGCACAATCTAGGCTTTCACTTCCATTCGGATGACACTCAGTTGTACCTTTGCAACCGTGTGCCACTAGCACTTACCCGTATAATGCAGCACCCCTTGATTCTAACCTTTGAAACTAGCTGCCTGCCATTAAATGGCCTCGTCCCAGCTATCTGTGGACGCCCTGCTGGTGCTCTGACTATCGATATATTAGTTGGTTTACCAGGCTAATTTTTGTATGGCAGCAGATTAGCTATCATCACTGCTTGCTGTTGGCAATAAAGGATTGCCCCTTGCAGGATTCGAATTCACGACCTCGGTCGTGAAGAGCAAGTGCCTTACCTCTTGGGCTTTCACGGCCCCTAAAAAACGGTGTTAAACAGAATAGCCTGTAGAACTGACTCATGTATGAATAGGTCACTGACTTATATGATGGACGGCCTCCCAGCTATGATAGGCTTACAATTAGAAAAAAATTGAGCACCTGCAGAGAACTTCAGGCAGAATGTCAAGAAAATGTTGTTAAAGTGGTCCAACAATCAAATATTTGTTTAGGGTATCTTTCGAAAGACAAACATGTTAGAAATGAGATCGAAAGTTCTGACGACTTCCAAATGAAAGGAAAGAAATGATTATGCAAACCATGACTAACCTCTGCTGTTTTGGTTTGATCGAAGTTTGATGTACTGATGGCTACTGATATTTTTTGCTTGGGTGGTTGCTAATGCTTGCTGGTGTGACGCCCTAAAACTTCCGAAAACTTATGGATACTGCTGCTGCATCACTGCCATACTGGATGTTAATCTTGATATTTTGTAGTTCTGGCAAAGATGAAATGAGTGTCTGCAAATGGGCAGGAAGCCAGTTGGTGGCTGTGCTTGCCGTGCCGAGTGTGAACAGCAACGTACAATGGCAGAGTAGCGTCGTGCAGTTTCTTATGTTGCATTGTTTCTTCAAGCTTGGAAAACCAATTCCTAACCTGGAGCACGTAAGTACTACGTTTTATTTTTGCTCAGTGAGTGTTCTTGCAGTCAATGAGTGACAGTTGCGATTTTGCAACTCGGTTTTAGTGTGAAAGAGGGTCACACATTGACCCCGAGAGAAGCAAAGCACTTCGAGAGACGTTTTTCAAAGCCCTGAGCACTCTTGCCAGCTGCCACCCTGGTAAGTGTCTGTAGTGTAAGCACACCGCCTATGAGCATTTCTTTACTCCCACTTCTGTCAGTTGCTTGTCATCCGGCAGCTTGATACTCGTGGGACTTTTCACGACTTTGAAACTAAGCGCCTGCAATAGTAATAATAATAATAATAAAATCAGGGTGCATTTGTATTTTACTTCAAGATGACTTCATTCTTCTCTATACCCCTTGCATTTACTGTGGTTAATGAAGCCTTTCATTTACTTGGTGATTCTATGCACAATGCCACTATGTATTAGCACAAACAAGGCAATCCACAGACAGCAAATGCTTTGAGGAACTGATTTTTTATCTTTTTTCTAAATTTTGTTAAGTTAGGGGATGTTGCAGCATCATTCGAGATGCGTTCCGGGCTTTAGGAAATAAGAACTGAATGCATGGTCTATAAAGGATTTGAAGTTGGTTCTAGGCGCATTTAAACTGACGAAGAGGTGGTATTATTCTATTATATATTATATATCTATTATATATTATTCTATTATATATCTGAAATACTTCTTAATCTAAGTTTGATTAAGAAGTATTTCAGATAGCAAGTTACAGAACCTTGATTCGATAAGCTGCTTAATAGTGAAATGTGGATGTTTCGATTTTCACAACAGACCACCTTAGAGCTGTAGAGTTTTTCGCCAGCTGATTTCAATGCCGATTTCTTAATCACACTTAGATTTGCTCATAACTAGTAGGTTGATTTTGTCGTCATTCAATTTAAGAAAGTTGGCTGCCATCTACATGGGGGTGGCATCAATACATGCAGTAAGGAAGTTGAGAGAATTTGATGTACTGTGGGGCTGGGAGGCATCAAAGAAAAAGTATAACCGAGTGCCTTCTGCATAGAAGGGAAAGCCTAGATTGTGCCTGGAATTAACATTGGCAAAAGGGCGAGTGCAAACCGTGAGAAGAACCGGACCAAGCACAGAGCACTATGGTACCCCATACTTTAGCGGTTCCTGGAATGATCTTAGTCATTTCACTTCAATACTCTGGAGTCTCCCACTGAGATATGACATGAACCATTGCAGTGCAGTACTAGTGATGTCGAGACGAGATGGGAGGTGCTCGAGAAAGACTTAGAGATCGATAGCATCAAAAGCTGTAAGATCGAGCTACTCTAACGAGATACTCTACCTAAGTCTGAATTCCTAAGTAGGTCCTTATGCACCCGAAGCAGTGCTGACTATGGAGTGATTAGCTCTCAAACCAGACTGGAACTTAGTGCAAGGTTTGAAGTTTCAATATATTAATTCAGCTGGTCTGCCACGACTCGTTCTAACTTCTTTGTTAGGAACTGTAGAAGGGAGACGGGCGGAAGTTGCTTAAATTCTCTTGTTCTAGTGCTGCTTGCTTCTTGAGTAGTAGCCTGAAAGGTGCTGGGACCTGACCTGAGGCCCATGACATATTCGTGATATATGTTGTTATATATTATATATTATTATAGGTTTACCATATGTTTGTTATGTAACGTCTGATTAAAATCGTTCAGTTGTGCTTCAAACCAACCTCAAATCTTTTAAAGAACCTGCTTTTATTTTGTACTTTGCCAAAACCTGGAAATCACTCCCGACTGACCTCATGACATTTAAATAACAATAACATTTAAAATTATTCCATCCTTGCTCATTGATCTTTTCGTGCTTACAATATGCATGTTATTAGATGTCATTAGAGTCAAGGTCAGTCTGTTGCTGAATTTTCAAACATGTCAATCTAGAACAATCAATAGCTCCAATAATATGCACTATAATTATGAGCCAAACCTCACAAATGATTAGGGTTACCTGGCCAATTCATTAATCAGCATTGAATAAAATATAAAAATATATATGAAATGTAACAATTAAGCATAATTACAGAATATTAAGTTCAAGGATGCTTAAGGGCATGCATTGCAAGACTTATCCAACCGAATTCAGAAATAACTACTCCGATGCACAGGCAGTTTGGAAGTCAAATTTCATGTCGATTCGTTAAGTATTGGTCTAGTTATAGATTTGTAAGGCACAAAGCTACACGGTAAAGGGAGCTGCTTAAAAGTCACAAGGATGTACCTCAACAATTTGCAAACATGTGCGTCGTTGAGCCGAGAATAAACAAGTAGACACTAGTTGCATATAGTGCTGAGATCGGTCAATCTTTTATTTGTAGAAATGTTGTGTCATGTTTACTTTCCATTAGACATGGTTGGTATAATCATTTTTTCTTTTATGTGTTAATCATCATACTTTCAGATACATTTCTAACATGTTTGTCTTTCGAAAAACATCTTGAGCTAAAAATGCTGGCCAATTTTGACCATTTTTGGGCGATTACCACATACTCTGATTAGTAGGATGGGTAATAGGAGAGCACACAACATGTAAAACATGATTCAAACGATATGAATTATATGCCGTAAGGAGCAGCTTGGTTTTCATTTTTAAAACTTAGTGGATATTGTGATGATATTGTGATGCAACCTACTAGTTATGGGCAAACCAAGTGTGATTCAGAAATTGGAAAGGTTAAAGCTCACAATCGCTCTGCCAGTATATATCTTCTGTTGAATCTGCACCAAATCCATGTGTCATGTTCCAAAGTGACCTTTCATTAGACGACCACATCAGCTCCACAGTCAAGTCTGCCTACTTTCAGCTACATAATAATTACTAAAATTTGGGCATGTTTAGACAGGGATATTGCACCTAAATTGGTCTATGCATTTGTGTCATCCTGTCTTGACTTCTGTAACTCACTGCTTGCTGGTCTACCTGCCGTGCAATCAGGCACTTCCAGCTGTTGCAAAACTCGGCAGCTCTGCTCGTCTGTCGTGAGCGTCGAAGTTGCCACATCTCATCACTTCTCGTCGACCTGCACTGGCTCCCAGTCAAGCAACACATCGACTTAAGGTTTTTTATTGATTCACTTTTAGGACCCTTCATTCTTTGGCTCCAGGCTAGCTCTCAGATCTACTCCCCCACCTGGCCAACCATCGTACCACTAGCTTTTTGGAATCTAATTTGTGTACGTATACCTCCTGCAAACCTCAAATCTTTTGGAGACCGTGCCTGTAGTTTGTATTCACCCCAAGCCTGAAACTCACTCCCGACTTGCGCCAGGACATCTCCTGACCTTACCACATTTAAAAAGAATCTAAAAACGCACCTATTTATGACAGCATTTAGTGGGTCCCTGTGATTCGTCCTGTATATGCTTTTGCATAATGACACTGTGCATGCTGCCATTAACTGTACTTGCATGCTAACCCCGTGTATGTCACCCATGCTATTCCTGTTGTTTATTGAGCATGCTACTACTAACTATTCGATCATGCTTTCTTAGCAGCAAATGTAAAGCACCTAGAAAGAGACTGAGTTCTCTGAGGGCGTTATTTCAAATGTATTTTTATTATGATTATTATTATAACAATTAGCAGTCCCAGACGTTTGTGATGTCAACAAGCAGATAGTGCCGGGCTTTATGTGCGTAGGAACAGAACGAATGACATTCAAAGGATTTGAGGTTGGTTAGAGACTCAGCTAAATTTGATTAGAGTCGAATGAGTCAAATGGTGCAGAGTAACTTCCAAGGAATACTTAGTTCAGATAGGTGAGCCGGAGTAAGATAATAGAAAGGCAAAAAATAAGTGACACTTTATTGAAATAATAGACTTTACTATCTTATCTGATACCTGCTTTTTATTTGCACGACTGTAGCTCATTGAGTTAGAATTCAGATTGGAAACGAGAAATTGTTCTAGCTGATACCAGCACTGGACAGCTGCATAGTGGATCAGAGGGCTGTGGAATTATGAGTCCAAAACTCTAATCTTTTTGGCTACGACAAGTGGAGGAAGTACGTCCGCCGGCGAATGGGTTAAGCCATACATAGACGGTTGTTTGAGAAAGACAGTGAAGTTCGGTGGTGAAAGTGTAAAGGTATTGGGTTGCTTCTCAACTTCCGGTGTTGGGCATCTGACCTAGATTCAAGGATTGTGAATCAGAATGTTTAACTCAAACCTTTTGCAGAATGGTGGCTTGCCATCTGCCCAGGCTCTTCACGGGGCTCGAATTCTGTTGGCAGTATGACAACGATCCGAAGCACACTGCTGTGGCATTTTGAGTTTTTCGAAAACAACAAAGACTGCAGCTTCGAGCCAATGTAGGCCATGCAGTGGCCAAGTCAAAGCCCGGTCTTGAACATATGTGGGACAAAGTCGATTGCACTCTAAAGGTTCAGAGTTCTCTGTGAAATCACTTTGACATATTTACATCGAAGGTGGATTGTGGAGTCACTCTCCGATTATTGATGTTGGGGCAGCTATTTCTTGCTGTATAGTAGACTTTCTCTGGAATGACAATTTCACTAATTTGGCTTTGTAGGAATTGTGCCCAGCATAGCAAGATAAGGCCAGACAGCAGAACAAGTTCTTCGAGGTGCATATTTTTAATTGTATTGTCTGGAACACGCGTGTAATGCAGGGTCTTAGCAGTTAAAGAAAACTAAACAGAAGTCTTAGCTCGCACAGTTATAATCTATACTTCCCAAAAGGTCACCATTTCGGTAGTAAACGACATGGTTGCCACGTCTTGTCTTAGGGTGTAGGCTTTGGGAAGCCACAGACGTGGACCTCGTACGAAGTGACAGGGCAGCTGCACATTTAAACTATTTGTCAGAAATAATGTAATCTAACCACCTAGGACGTCTACATGTCTTCCCAAAATCATTTGGCGATCGCTTGTTGTGAAATGTTGACTTGAGTATGAACATTGTAAATGATAATAGCTCTTAAACTAAAGCATTATGCAGAGTGGCAATTCATTTAGTTATGTATGCGAACGGCTAATGTGTGCATTTATGCCAGAAAATGGCATCTGTTCGTTTACTCTTTATTCCTAAGAGAATATTCATTGAGACATCGGTCCTTTAGACGGTATTAATGGCATACTTTTTTGTCATTTCAATTACTAATAGTTAACAGGATCTTGTCGTTTCTTATTGATTGTCCACCACCGTTCTTACTGCTAGGACGGTTTGGTTGAGTGGATGTCATGTTTATTGGAAAGTATGGAAAAACTTCTCCATTGCAGACAAGAAGCACTCCAAGCATGAGTACGTCATTATCCTCTACAATGTCGTGCATTTTGCAAATGTAAGCAAGTGGTGATCGTTCTCTCGCCTGACTTTTTCAGCTGTGCTCAGTACTGCCACCTGTGCTCAGTACTGCCACCGTGCCATTTTATCTAACCAATTAGACAACATATTTTATTCTTGTAGCCATGTTTTAATGGTTGCCTCACCTTTCTAGTTGGCTAGGTTGGGTCTCAACCCTTTTAAGCATATCTTTACTTAGTTTGAGCATTGCATGGTTTTATGTAATTGTCTTTTTAGTAATGATTTGGACAAGTAGTCTGTTGCTGGCTCGTTATATAAATTGACATGTCTTTTTTAAATTGAACTGAATGGCTGCTAACATTTCACTTGTTGATGAGTTTAATGCACTCTCTTAAATAATGGCTGAATATATGTATGAAGGTTTCCTCGTACTTCTTAGTCGTTGCTAATATGCCTAAGAATACTCACCTGAATCAAACGTGTAAGAATCTAACTTCCCGAGCTAGACGTATGCCATGGTCAATTTATGATACTTTTAGTGTAACGACTTCTTGTTTATTCAATGCATATCTCTATCAGGGTTTGCGAGTTAGGTACCGTCGTAGAATGTGTAGGGGTACCATAGCTGGCTGCCAGTGTCAAGCGAACATCTCTACTGTTGTTACCTTCTGCAACATGCGGTTTCCCTTTCCAGGGACTGCTAATTTTTCTATCCACTCACCTTGTTCTCACGTTAGAACTCTGCTTAATTTCTCTGTAATAGTGATAAGTTAGACGGAAACCTCTCTAACCACTTGAAACTTGTGCCTCTAGAATACCTGTTCTGTGTGCCTTAGTTATTAGCAGCCTGACACTCTTGACATTTTCACTTTTAGCGAGACTTGGCTGATGCCGACTGCTAGATTATCACACATGCTACCTCAAAATGTTTCTCCTTTTTCGGACTCCGAGATCTTTTAATGCTGGTCGCGGTGTAACTTCTGTCGCCGGTATCTTTTTTCAATTTAATCTTTGAATCTCTGGTTCTTGTCTAGCTAATGGTAAACTGCCAATTGTGGATGCGATGTATTGCTCACCGGGTAGCAAGCAATCTTGGCTTAATCTCTGTCTTTCCTCACTTTTTCTCAGATATTCTTAGCACTAGGAATCGCCCTCTTCTCATTCTGAATAATTTTAATATTCATTTCAATAGCCATCTGATCCTGTGTTTCAACGTGCTTTTGCTATCTGAGCTTTTCAGCCTCCATGATCACGCTCTAGCCCATGCATCTATTTTCACAGCCATAAGTTTTAAGGAGGCCAGAAATATCGTCTTTGGACAACTGGCTCATTATCCTGCTGATTGGTAAAGCTGTCACCAAATAGTGGTTGAACTCACAGAATGAAAATGGTTTTCAACCCGTTGATATGAACATTCATACCCGTAATGCCAAGAATGCAATGCAGTGCTCTAATACCTGCACCGGAAAAAGAGCACCAAACAATGACTTGCTACCACTGTACTTCACTGTGTGCCGCTGGCAGGATTCTTGCCTTTTCTTTGGCTTACTCAAAGCCTGCATTTGTTTTTACCAAAAAGTAGCAAATTTGCTTAAGTCTGACCATTAAACCGAGCTCCAATCTCCCGGAGCCTGATGGGCATGGCATGTTGTCCAAAGCACTCTTTCAGCTTGATACTGCTTATCCAGCCAGCGCTCTTTCTTGGCCACTCATCAGAAAATTCTATCCTTAGCAAATCGATACCGCATCGTTTGCCTGCTAGTTTTGGCCACTGTAGCACTTCCAGTGACTGCGCTAGCCTCGTGCAGTGTGTTTGGCTCCCATCTCCAGCACAGCTGCTTGAAATATTTCTTCGGCAATTTGTATCGAGTATTTTTTCTTTGCTAGCTCGGCACAGGTTTTTATGTAGTCGTCAGTCTTTGAATAAAGCATGCTACAGACTGGGCCTACCGGATGATAGCCAGCGACACTAACAGTAAAGAGGGTTCAGTCTATTAAAGTAACAATAATAACAGCAATAACTAGCCTAGTGTTTTACTCCAAGTTCTTGTGTGTGTGCTCGTGTGTGCATGTGCGTGCGTGCGAGTGTGTGCACTCATTCTTTTTTATTCTCTAACCGTAGATGTTTTTTCTTTTGTCCCTCAATGCAGAAGCTATTCCCAGATGCCCAGCTGCTTTCAAATTCTCTCATACCTCGTCAACGACTTGCAAGTTTTCTCGGATTAATAATAGTTAAAACCCCTCTCACTTCGTACTAGTGTACACACCTATATGTGTGTTCATTTGGAGAATATGTTAAATTTATTTCAACGTTTGATTCACTAATGTGGCATCTTTCGATTGTAGCAATTGCTGCTGAAAAGCAGCGCAGATGTTCAAATGGTCACACCATTGTCGGAGGAGGTGGGTTGTGTGGTGGCTGCTGATCTTGCCTTCATAATTTCCAAATGTGCCAATATTTACAAATATTATCCTGAATAGGTAAAGGCCATATGGAGTAAGACAGTCACATCCGTGGAGGAGCTACATAAGCAAGTATGTCCGACCTTGTTATGGGCCTCTTATGGAGGTTTAGCAAACAGTCATTGCATTCTGTGTAAATGCCTTTCACTTTTCGATCGTATATAAGTGTCAGTTGTCACTCTACCTAGTCAATACTCAATCAAATTGTGGATTTATGATAGCTGTGGCTGAACAGCAAACATGGGCTTGCTGTGTGCGAAGTCATCTGCTGAGCCTCCTTACCAGTTGTGTGGTCAACTTATTGGTTTTGGTACAATCACTTGAAGAATATACACAACCACCATTTGGCACCATTTTGGCCATCGTCTGGTTGATTACTTTTTGTTTATTTTTGTACTAGCAAGGATGATGCAAATTACAGTAATCCATTCTAATTAGCAAAAATCGACCGGAAATCGGCACATAGCTTGAATTTTGAGTAGACATTGTACAATGCCATCATAATGTATCCGTTAAATAGCATGCCATTCATGTCATGCGATTCATTTCATGAGCTCGATCATTCTCATGCAAATGGGCTGCAAGGACGCTAGCCACCATTGCAATCCACTCGAATCCACTGTGGAAATCGGCTGTGCAAATTTCCAACAATTTTGATTATGATACTGGGCTATTGTGCAAGTGTACCCCATAGAGTTTCATGCCGTTTCGAGTGGGTTCTCATGCAATCCTCTGCAACCGAGTGCAGCACCGTTGGTGAAGGATTGCGGTATTGACTCGGTCACTGCATTCGATTGCAGCAGAGTCCGCGAGAACGCCATATCCAATTGGATAACGGTAATTGTAACGGTATTTGCAGCCCGCTTGCCTGAGAATGCATGAGAACAGTGAAGTACAATTTGGTGGTTCATTATGAAAACCATTTATTACAATATTGACTCGACATTCGAGCTTAGCACTGCAGATTTTAGGTCGATTTTTATTTTTACTGTATTACAGTGGATTGCAGTGAAGTGCTGCACCCTACTAACTTGTTTTCTTTTCTTTGTTGTATATCGTTGTCTTTCGATCGTGCAGGCTAGTGAGCATAATTCATTACATAGTTGATAGCAAACTTCTAAGACTTAAGGGATCTCTTGCTGATTTTCTACAATTATGTGGAGCATGCATTGGAATTAAAAATCTTTTTCTGTTTAAAGGATGGAGTTTAGGAAAATCAGACGATGATAGGTCTGACCTTACAAGATTTGAAAATAAGCACACAATTTCTCTGTGCTGGTTTTTTATTTTGGTTTATTGTTAAGCTTCTCTGTTCTGATTATAATGAGTTAACAGTGCTGAGCTGTTCGTATACTTTCAATATTTTAAGATTTTTTTACCATTGAGCTATGCAAGGAACAAGATGCAGTAGTCCCATCGCATTCATTTGAGTTGGTTGATACAGACAGGACATGATCCTGGCATAGATAATGGTAATACATATCTGATCTCTTGCTTTCGATAAGATTTGTATTCATCCACAAAGTATGTGTGCTTATTTTGCTTATATACTTTGCTATCTTATGTGAACTGTACTGACAGCACATGTTAGTCGATCACATAGTTAATGTGCAAAAATGTGCTTGCTGTTGCGTTCGTTCGAAGCTCTATTTCTACTTTGACATTGTAGACAGCTTCGAGCACGTCCGAAAGCAAAAGCAGTAAGAGCCGAGCATTTCAAATATTGTTTATGCTGTTTGGTCTGCTACTGTTTCTGCCGGAAGCAAAAGAGGCCATAGAGACTATCCAGGTTAGATTGTAATACACAGTGTTACCCCGTGAGGTTTTTTCACATATCTATTGTGCTCGTAGTGGTAGACACTGAGCTGGATATGCGCCGCTATTGCTAAGCCTTGTGTCTTGAACTTTCTTGGCGTCACTACATCAATGGCTTGAAGACTATACTCAGTGCCTGTATTTATTTGTGTAGGAGTTGGAGATCTGCTACAGCAAATCGAAAAAAGGATCCAAGACCAAAGCACCCAACGGTACTCTAGGATTTTGCTTTGCCGCTGTCCATTTAATTTTCTGCTACGACTTCTCTTGATTTGTGGGGTGTTGTGTTGTTATAGAACCTGAGTGGATTGAAGTGGTCACCGAACTTCTGATCAGCTTTATGTCCAAGTCATCTCACTTGCTGAGATCTGTCTCTAGCAGTGTCTTTGCTTTTTTGCAACCATTCATGACCAAGAAAGCTCTAGACGTAGTTTTGGAGGTATGTTTACATGGTTGTCTATTTGCACAGCTTTATTAGTGCAACTTACTTGAGTAATTGTTATGAAAACGTTAAGTTCTTCTATTTTTTACCTCTGTGATGGCTAATTGTTGTGTGAGCTGGCTATATGCTTTTTTATGACCGAATTTTCTTTTTTTTTAAAGGTATTTGCAGCAAGTGGTAGTGGTGAAGAAGAAGAAGCTGTAGCTTTCGAAGAAGATGACGAAGGTAAGATTTGACTTATAAAATGTTGATTGTATTTGTTGAAAGGTTGCATTGCTGCTCGGATGAGTATTAAATACCATTGCTCTTGTGCTTCCTGATGATAAAATGAAGCATTTATTGGCCTCTTCCATGTCTTTCCATCCTTTTAGACGAAATATCACTTTCTCAGGAAAACGTTGCTAATGGTAGTGATTCTTTTGGCAATGATGAGGAAGACGAGGATGATGACGATGACGATGATTATGAAAGTGACATCGATGAAAGTGCTGATGATGGAGATGTTGACCCGACCTTGCGGTCAGCTGTTAAGAATGCTCTGGGCAAAGCAGCAGTTGCAGAAAATGAGGTGTGTACCGTTGTCGTTGTTTTAAATATTTAAATTGTCGCGCTGCTCCCCGACTCTGAGGCAATTTGTCCAATGATATTTGCTTTTTGTTTGACTATTTCTAGGCAGGTATTGTGGAGGAGGAGGAAGCTGATATGAGTGATTCGGAGATGTTTCGCCTCGACGATGCCCTTGCGGCAGCATTCAGGGGCATGAAACGTCATGGTCCTGCCGAAAAGGAACGTAGCAAACAGCTTCTTCACTTTAAGCTCAGGCGAGTGCAGGTTGCATTCGCATTTTAGTGTTCTGCTGGCTCCACGTTTTTGCGAAGTTTATTGTGCTTTGGTTCCTGCTTGTACCATAATCACGTTAGGTTCAAATTATGGGCGTAGTAGAATAAATATATAATTTATGTGTATAGTGTCCCAAGAGAGCTTAATCCCAATACCCGGAACTCACTTCCGACCTGCATCACGACTTCTCTTGACTTGACCACGTTCAAAGAATAATTAAACTCGGAATCTAACTGTTTACCTAACTATACCTCGTGTATGAACCTCAAATCCATTGGAGACAGTGCCTTTAGTTCATATGCTCCCAAAGCCTGGAACTCACTCCCGACTTGCATCACGACATCTTCTGACGTTACCAAATTTTTTGATACATAAGGAACTTAAGGCTTGATTGCCAAAATATTTCATTTTAGTACGAGGGACGACGAGATGACAAGATCATAAGGAGCGCTAGACGTGGGAGCACAGTGGAGGAGCAAGGAGGTCTCTAGGTAGGCTGGTGCAAGCGAGTGATAATTGAGCCAGACTTAGGATCTTGAAATCGATTCTATGCTTGATATTTAGCTAGTGAAGTTATGACAGATGTTGTGTAATGTGTCAGCTATTCCGTTAACGACCGGCCAGATGAGCCGATGAGCAATGCACCAGTTGCAGATGATTAATGGTATCGGCCTGGAGTCCTGGATAAAGATATGAGTAATACTGTAGATGCCTGTACTAGTTTGGCTGACAGACTCATATCTAAACAGGCCCTTATTTTTGTAGGATTCCTATTTAAACAGGCCCTTATTTTGGGCAACGTTTCTTTGCTGAAAGTAGGACTACTTGATATGTGCTCACCTACTGTCCAGTCGTTTGGGAGTAGTACCCCTGATTAATGGGAGTCCTCATGGAGTGATGCTATCCGAACCAATGTTGAGTTAGGTCTTTCAACCTTCGGGTGACGTTACATTTGACCATGGCTATTAGGTTGTTCTTACCATCCTTAAGCTTCGGGAACTTGGCAGCCGACAAACATGATTGTTGCGATTTTAATTTATTAACTTAATATATAATTTTTCTGAATCGCAACCTAAGAGAACTTAATCTCCATCCATGTACTTTACATATGCCGAAGGGTTCGAGCCTACTACCTTGATCGTTGAAGGCGATCGCCTTATCCCCGGGTCAGTGCAGGCTGCAAGGTAATTAAGTGAGTCAGATGAGGAGAAAGTCTTTGAAGGGTTGAATGATAGATAGAGCCATGTGCCATCTGCATCGAAGGAAAGCAGCGAATGTATTTGGCAATGACATCGGCCAGAGGGAGAGTTCTGATCTGAAAAGTAGAGATCCTAAGACCAAACGCTAAGGTACTCGTAATTTAATGACTGCCTAGATGACCGACAGCCTTTTCACTCTGACATCTCGCACTGAGACAGAACCCATCCTGGGGTGCTATTACATAGACCCTACCCTGATCAACATTGTTCAGAAGGTCATTGTAAACCAGGTTTTTGTATGCAGAGCAGTTTTTGGAATGGAAAGCTCGAAATCCCCACTGGAATGTGCTAACACGGTAAGTTGAGTTGGTGCAATCGCTTAGTTGCTGGGCCACCACTCGTTCAAGTGTCTTGGAAAAGAATAGCAGAAAGGAGAGTTTACGAAAGTTGCTTACGTTGTCAAGATCCGCGGTAGGCTTTCTAGTGAGTGGCTTGACACTCGTTGCTTGCCGTTTTTAGAGAGGAAGGGACTTCACTGCTAACCATGGTCATATATATTTGTTATGGTGGGTAGCAACAGGTCTATGCACCTCATAAGGAGCATTGCTGGGACAGGATCTAGAGGACTGGTGTTTTTTTAACCCGTAAAACAAGTTTATCGACTGGTTCAGTAGAGACAGGCGTGATCGGTGAAGTGCTTTTTTCCTCATAGGCTGCTACAGTAAACGAGCAAAGCCCCAAGGGTGTGCACTGTTGATCATACCAACCTGAAACGCCTAAAGGCGGTTGCTGCTTTTATTCGGCTCTCCGAGAGGCACCACAACTCTTTGGAAAATTAAGCTGTTCTGAATAACATGATATATGTATAACGACTGCGATTGTTTGCCTAGATGTCTCTTATCCGGGACTTCTCATACATAACCCCTGTTACATGTTGTATTTCCGTTTTATTTTGACCTGTGTACTGAGCGAAGTTTGCTATATGATTTCATAGGCCTGTTCATTTGCTATTCGTATTGTGTCGCCTCATACAATATTCTGGTTGGGATTTTGGTGCATATTGTACTCTCTTTGTATTCTTTGTAATCAATTTCTGCAACTTTTGTTTCAACTCGGCAGGTGTTTTGACCTCCTAGAGCAGCTAGTGAAGGAAGGGACCAGGACCGACCTGATGCTGGTATGTTTATGTTGTTTTGTTCCCAAGCCACTCCATTTTCTCGCTTGTACTGATTAGCATTTGGGTCTTTCCGATGGTACTTACTGATAATTCTGGCGAAGAAAGGAGCTCCATCATCAGATGAGCTTCGGGCTGTGTATTCAAGATTGTCCAGTGCATTCTCGGCTCGATGCATTCAGTTCTCGCAATTTGTAGAATCAACGAACGAGATTTATAGTGCCAAACTTAGTCCCAAATGGGACGTCGAGACGCTGTTGCTCTAAAGTAGTGAATGGAGCAACGAGGTCAAGGTCTGATGATGAGATGAGTGGAAATAACCTCAGGAACGACCGATTAAGATGCCTTGGTATTACCTGCATCCGCTTTATGACCAGTGCCTGCTACCTATCGGAATTAGGGTCGGCAAAAGTTGCAGCTCTGTCATTCCGGTTGATTAGCAGCATTTACTAACTTGAAGGACGGTCTTTCTAGTGGTATCGATCATGCTAATTAAGACAGACAGCATTTTTCCAAACTATTATTGCTCTGAGCTTGGCCTGATTGCTTAGTCGCCGGCACTGAATCAGGGTAGTTTATCACCGAACTGCTGAGCTACCTGCTCGGCAGAATGATGACCTGGCTTGGCCATGTGCCCCTTAATCGGTTACATGACAAGACAAGGTTTACGAACACAAACCCACGTAGAGCTGAGTTAGAAGACCTCGAGACCCCAACCTTATAAGAAAAAGCCACTCTGAACATTTCCAGATTTCACAGGGCATGTATTCTAGGAACGACATACTCGTGCCGAGTTATTTCAGCGCTGAAGACCAGTTCATGTGGGCAATTTTTTAGGCTGGATCTGTGAACCACTATCAAAAGGCCATGCTAATTCATTTGTACCATAACTAGAGCTTTACACACACCCAGCATTTTCATCGCCATGATTAAGCTCACCACGACTCATTTAGAACCAATCATTGTCATTGACTCTGAACGTGGCTAAGTGAGTATGTACACTCCCTTCCAAAAGCTTCTACACACCTGCTACCAGCACAATATTTTGCTCAAAACACACAAGATTCAGACTGGATCTAACTGTAGCAGCTTTTATTGTGCATAAAAGCTACGACATGTATAATTACATGTAATTTATTGGGTACAATCAATAACTTGATTAGGCACCGTGATTTTTGATAATGTCACCCGATCGTCACTGCATTGACTCAACCAACTTCCGGAACTTATGTGGGGGAATTGATATCCAGAAATCCTTCAAAACCTCAAAGAACTCATCGGGTTTTTAATGTGCCAGAGAACTCGGAACTTTAGAGCTCGTTCGACTGTGTACCACTGATGTTCAAGTCCGGGCTTTGGCTTGGCCACTGCATGACCTCAATTGGCTCTAAGCCGTAGTAGGTGGGTTTGGGGAAAACTATTCAACCGCCACAGCAGTGTGCTTCGGACCGTTTGCTGCTAATAGAAATCAACCTCGCGAATAGCATAAGCAGGTGGCAAGCGACCATTCCTTAAAATGTCGAGATAGACATTCTGATTCATGACTCCTTGAATCGTGTGCCGTTGCCCAACACTGGTAATTGAGACGTAACCGCATACCATTACACTTCCACCACAGAAATCACGGTCTTTTACAGACGATCGTCCTTGTGTGCTTCATTCGTTTGCCGGCGAACGTACTTCCTCCATTTTAATTTGGGCTCATCAGTGCACAGCACTGCTCCACTCTGCAGCTGTCCAATGTCTGGTATCCAGAAAAATCCAGCCTTGCGTTTTTGTGCTGTACAGTCAACAGTGGCTAGCAATTGGTCACCTGTGAGTTCCATCCTTGTTTATTAAGCTGTCTACTGGCCGTGTTTTGTCTGGGGTGAGCCGATGCTAAATGCTTCACTCTTTATCAATCTGTCTTTTTGGGTGCACCGACACGTTGGTGGCCAGGTCTGGTCTCTTCGTGTTATCAACGATACCCATCGAAGCCATCTTCTTCAGGTCGTGCCTCAACAAAGCCTCACCAATTTGCAATTGTCAATCAATAGCAATTGTCTATCAATAACAATGGTGCTTAAGTCCTATTGGCAAAGAGCCCAAATTTGGCCTTTTGTAAAGGCAGTCACCTAGCTAGTCATAGGCATGCCGACTGGCGATAATTTGAGGTTGGAAATAATCGGTGCCCTGTTTTCGTGCTACTGAGCTATTGTTTTCGTGTTACTGTGCACACCCAAGTACCTCCAAAACAGGCAATCCAGTTGATTTCAAGGTTCTATAAGATATAGAAGCAGTTTTGAAACTAATTAGGATACTTACAGGACTTTTCTGTTATATGCAGTGGTTTATGGAAACGCCACTCCATGTGCCTTCGTCTAGTGGTTCAAGTGCCCACTACTCAACGAAAATGATGAGACGCCAATACTTTTGAACTGGAATGTGTGTGTGTGTGTGTGTGTGTGTGTGTGTGTGTGTGTGTCTGCTCACTCTGCTGGTATATATATATATATATATATATATATATATATATATATATATATATATATATATATATATATATATATATATATATATATATATCTATCATATATATATATATCAGCAGAGTGAGCCAACTTTGACACGAACCCGTTTGTTTACCTGCAAATTGAACTCATTATCGACGGCCGGCGAAACGAAATCACCTCAAGAGCATGGAAGAATTTGTAACTTGAAGCCGTAAAATGAAAAAAAGTTGTCATTTACTTGTAGTCTGATCGTCTTGTAATCTAAATGGCTTTTTCTTCGGGTATGCTTGTGTGCGGGAAGTGAGTTATTTTTGCACTTCCGAGTGAAAAAAGTGAACTGTGGCAAGTTTAATTAGTGGTACAGGTTCATTAACAAGGCGGGCATTCGTTTTCAAACAACAATTCTCCGTTTTGACAGGGATAGATTCAGGTCAAAAAAGGGCTATGCTCGACAAATATATGGGCAACTATCTACGAAATAATGTGAGGCAATTAATGTGAGACAAACAATGGAGGAAGTCAATAAGTGCTTTAGAAACTCGGAGTAACTTGACTTGTAAACCTTTCAGCTTTGCTAATCTGTTAATAATATCCCATGATTTCTTACACGTCTTTGCTAGTTTGCAAATAAAAAGTAAATAGATACATTCAGGTAGCAATTACACCGAGGTTTTGTTCTTGCACATTACTAGCAGTCATTTAAAGTCAAGGCTTTTAAGTCCGGTTTTGAGTATGCGAACGTAGTCTCGATTGCTCAAACACTATCACCCTTTCGCTGGAAAACCTGAGGTTTCAGGATCGTTCGTTGCTCGAGGTAAAAACTTGCTGAGGTAAAAACAGTCTGACTATTGTAAACATGAACACTGCAACCGTAGTTGTATTTTGTAAACAATTGAACTTTTTGCAGCTGAATCTTGAGCTTTAGTGCTTAATGCTGATTCTAAATCTATCTCATCTGTACACCATAATTTATTCGCAGTTTCGATTATTTCCAGGAGCTGTTAGTTCCATTGGTTATGCTAATAGAAGCTGGTGCCAAAGACAAGGAGCATAAAGTCTTGGGTGACAAAGCGACAAACTTGTACCACAAGTTGTGCAAGCTAAAGAAAGTAGGTTGAAGTGGAAGGCAGGCATCGGCCAGCTTTCTGCTGTCTGCTCATAGCATATACCATTCATGTCTTGCACGGCAGCCGTTGTTATATCGTTACCTGTGTATGTGTTTCTCACTGCTTTCCGGGATGGTGACTCTTGTCTCTTACTTTGGGGATTGTGGGTTCAACTGGCGATAACCACATATCTATTTTTTTATATGTCTCGTCGGTGAGTTGTGTGCCATTTAAAGTTAGCAGCTGTTTCAGCTGCGATTTTTTTATTTTATATGTGGCATGATTGTAGCATGTCGGGTTTTATTATCCAACCAGCCGGTCTTGTTTTTTTTGAGGCTGCTATGCCAGAGACTATTTTCTGATTATCAGCTGCTGGTTATCATTCTTACTCACGTGCTCCCATTTTCTCGGCTCTTAGGTCAAGTCGTTGCCTGTGGAAGCCAAGTCTACTCTTCCCGAAAAGCTCAAGGAAATGATCGAACTTTCTACTCGCGGTAGGTGGCCAGCAAGTCGTGACATATGTACTGGTATGCTTTTATTGTTTACATTTGTATTTGTTAAGTATTATTAGCCGATTTAACAGCCTTATTTGTATAGTGGCAGAAGAGCCTTAACGGATATTGCCACCACTTTCAGTTGGCAATAAAGGAATTCCCACTGCATGATTCGAACCCACTACCCCGATCGTGATGAGCAAGCACCTAACTTGGGCTATCACTGCCATACGAAGACTGTGTACATCTGGTGATGTTCTAATTAATAGACATATCGTAGTCCTATTTATTTACTGCTTTTCGACGTGTTGCACGGTTGGTCTTCATGTTAAGACGTATTGGTCAGTTGATTGAACAGCCTCATTTATACTTTGGCTGTCATTTCTGCTTGCAGAGGGCAATAAATGATTACCTGCTGAAGGACTCGAACCCACAACCTGGATTGTGAAGTTCTAGCCCCTACCCCTGAGCTAAGACCCGGGGTTGGCCCTTACTTTGCAAGCTGTAGGGGAGAGCGTGTGACCATCGTCTACTTCTGGTTTCACGTTCTTTCACACCCCTAGATCAATCAAAACTGGAGGTGGAGTTGCTATGATCGTGCGCTCGAAATTCAACTTCAAGCCATTTGCGGTACCCTCGAAGCAGTCTTTTGAATCAATTGTCCTGGTCTCACCCGAAAACAAGCTACCGATAGTGGCAGTAGTCTATCGCCCACCAGGTACCAAATCCTCCTTTATCTCAGATTTCTCCGATCTCATTTCGATTCTGTGTGCAAGAAATCGATCCTTCCTCGTTATGGGTGATTTCAACGTTCACTTTGATAACTTATCTGACGCTTTCAGCACCGAATTTCGTACATTGACAGACTCATTATCTCTTGTGGCTCATGTGCATGGCCCTACCCACATCAAGGGTCACACACTCGACCAAATTTTCTCATATAACTGCACTTTGTCATCACCAGTTATCACCAAATCCTGCTTATCTGACCACATGCTGATCTCATTTAATCTACACTGTGTGCCCGCCTCCTCCTCCTCCTCTAAAATCACACGTGAATCACGAAACCTCAAGACCCTTGACATCGATGCTGTCCGTGCGAGCATATCTGCTTCACCTTTGCTGCTCAGTCCTCCCTCCGATCTGTCATCACTGGTAGATTGCTACAACACGACACTAGCTGACACGCTCGACGAGTTTGCACCTTTGACAAAGCGCACTGTGCGCCCCCGCCCAGACGGCCTATGGTTTACCACAGACATTAAACTAGCCAAGTCTACTAAACGAAAGCTTGAAAAGGCATACAAAAGATCCGGACTAACTGTCCATCGACAGGCATATGAAGACTACTGTAGGTCGTACCAATCGATCCTAGCAAAGGCTAAGTCTAGCTTCTATAGAAACATTGTTGAATCACAGATGCACAATCCAAAAATGCTGATGTCGACAATAAACCATCTCCTCAACCGTTCCCAGGTTAGCTCCTTACCTGATGATCCTTGTGATGATCTAGCCGATCGCTTCTCTCGATTCTTTGTGCAGAAGATAGACAAAATCAGGGAATCCATCCCTGCGATGACAACCATCCCACTAGAATGCTGTTCCTCGGTTCCTGGCTGCGCCTCAATGTCTGCATTTAAACAGGTCACTAGTGATCTAGTCCTAAAGCTCGTATCTCAATCAAAGAAGACAACAAGTCCACTGGACCCTATTCCCACTGTCCTGCTCCTACGTTGCATTGATCTGCTGCTGCCATGCATAACCAACATCATTAATATGTCATTAGCCTCAGGTCAGGTCCCAGCACCTTTCAAAAAAGCTGTAGTCAGGCCACTTCTCAAGAAAGCTACACTAGACCAAGAGAACTTAAGCAACTACCGCCCAGTCTCCCTTCTACCATTCCTATCAAAGACACTGGAACGGGTCGTGGCAGACCAGCTGAACTCGTATATCGAAACCTCACACCTTGCTAGTAAGTTCCAGTCTGGCTTTAGAGCTAATCACTCCACAGAGTCAGCATTGCTTCGGGTATACAACGACCTACTTAGGAATGCAGACATGGGTAGAGTGTCTCTCTTCTTGTTTTGCTCGATCTTTCGGCAGCTTTTGATACCATCGATCACAAAGTACTTCTAGAGCGCCTCTCATCTCGCCTGGGCATCACTGGCACTGCTCTGCAGTGGTTCAGGTCCTATCTCAGTGGGAGACTCCAGAGTGTTGACGTGAATGGACAAAGATCATCTGAAGTACCTCTAAAATATGGAGTACCTCAGGGCTCTGTGCTAGGTCCGGTCCTTTTCACCGTTTATACTCTCCCTCTTGCTGATGTGATTGCCAAGCACAATCTAGGCTTTCACTTCTATGCGGATGACACTCAGTTGTACCTTTGCTTTGATCCCTCCCAGCCTTCGAGCACCTCAAATTCTCTCAACTCACTTGCTGCATGCATTGATGACATCCGATCATGGATGGCAGCAAATTTTCTAAAACTAAACGATGATAAAACTAACTTACTAGTTATGGGCAAACCTAGTGTTATTCAGAAATTGGAAAGGCTGACTTTCAAAATTGGCTCTGCCAGCATATCTCCAGTTGCATCAGCTCGAAATCTAGGTGTCATATTCCAAAGCGACCTCTCGTTAGACGACCACATCAGCTCCACAGTCAAATCAGCCTATTTTCAGCTTCATAACATTGCTAAAATTAGGGCTTGTTTAGATAAGGATACCACGTGCAAGTTGGTCCATGCATTCGTGACATCTCGTCTCGACTTCTGCAACTCACTGCTTACTGGCCTACCAGCATGTGCGATCAGGCGATTGCAGCTGGTGCAAAACTCGGCAGCTAGGCTTGTCTGTCGTGAGCGTCGCAGTTGCCACATTACTCCACTTCTCGCCGACCTGCACTGGTTACCAGTCAAGCAACGGATTGACTTCAAGGTTTTGTCGCTCACTTTTAGGTCTCTTCATTCTATGGCCCCAGCCTATCTTTCAGAGATACTACCCCATCAGGCAAAGCATCGTACCACTCGCTTTTCGGAATCCAACAGTCTAGAAATACCTCGTACAAACCTTAAATCCTTTGGAGACCGTGCATTTAGCTCGTATGCTCCCTCAGCCTGGAACTCCCTCCCGACCTGCATCAGAACATCCCCTGACCTGACCACATTTAAAAGAAACTTAAAAACATACCTATTTAGGACAGCATTTAGTGGGTCCTTGTGATTCGTCCTCGATGTGCTTATGCATGCTGACACTGTTCATGCTGCCACTAACCACATTTGCATGCTGACCCAGTGCATGTAACCCCTAACCATGTTATTCATTTTGTTTGTTTTTCAAGCACGATTTTACTTACTATTCTATTGCGTATCACTTTGCAGCAAATGTAAAGCGCCTAGAAAGAGATTAAGTTCTCTGAGGGCGCTTTATCAAGTGCAATATTATTATTATTATTATTATTACTTATTTAGCAAGCAGGTCTCTAGTTCTTTTTAGCCATTGCATAATGGAAGTTTGAGTTTATGCAATTCGTCCAGTCTTCTTCCTTGTTTGCATGTGACCATTATAAGTTAGTTGATATTTTCTTTCGTTTCTTTTTAGTGGCTGGTGTTCCCTTAGCACTGGAGGTTGGCAGTGGCTGTAACTTCTTGGTAGGTAGCCAAACGGCATTCGAGTGGTCCTTCTTCTCTATGCAATCTTGTTTTTTTTATTGGCTTGATGCTCAATCAATTGTTTAGGCTCCTATTAGGCTTTGATTTCCTTTTTTTTTTTTTAGCTCCGTGCTGCATCAGCCCGTGAAGACGGTGCAACCACCACCAGCACGCAACAGTCTGTGGTTAGTTCAGCCACCTCCTATTGATCTTAACTTGAATGATTGTTGCATGTACCGAACCCGGGTTAACTCACGGTGTTCATATTTTGTGTCACTTCTGGAAACAAAGGACTTTTCTTTTAGCTTGAAGCCGGTCGAACGAGTAGTGCTTTGGTTGAGATCGTGAAAGAAGCTCTGAACGAGTTTTTAACTCACAGGTGAGAGCGAGTTTTTGTTCACTGTGCTGTTTTGTCTCGGTCGTCACTTTGTTTTGTTTACCTATATTTTCGTTGCAGAGAAAGTCGATTGAGTCACTTCATTTTCCAACATATGTTTGAAAGGCACCCGGTGAGTGCTCCTACTCTGGCTATGCTAGTACGCGACAAATAGGTCCCTCCCATTAGGGCCCAGACAAATAGGGCGCACCACGTAGTTCTCGAGACTATTTGGCCCCGGGACGAATGGGTGCTGGACGTTTAGGTCCCTAAAAAAAATTATCATTAACTTTACATTGATTAAAAGCACATTAGCAACACAACGAAATTAAATCCCTTCATAGTTGTATTATAATAGTAATTCATGTAATATTTTATATTAGTTATTGTATTGTGTTATATGTTACTTCTGTGCATTTCACCCCTAACCATGTTATTCTTGTTGTTTATCGAGCATGATACCACTAGCCATTTGATTGTGCTTCCTTTGCAGCAAATGTGAAGTGCCTAGAAGATTAAGATAGAGATTGAGTTCCCTGAGGGTGCTATATCAAACGCATTATTATTTCTAACATTTATTATGATATGCATTTATCGTGTGTTAATGTCATTACGTATTGTAAGTTCTTATTTCACTAGAAAGTTGTGAGATAGATCTCGAAGATAGTCAATGATTTTTCACTCTGCATACGTACAGACAACGTTCAATATACGGTCGTGCCACGTACTGTTCGTACTGTAGATCTCGGCTTTTCTAAATTTATCTCAACATCGATGAAACGCCAAATTGATGGGCAGAAATGGATGTGCAGCTTCTGCGTGGTTTTTGTTCGATCTTGATCGTTGAGGACCCGGTCGTAAACAGTCCAGGGTTGTGGTGGATATTCTGCCTGTTGACGACATCGATTTATTCCGAAAGGTCTTTCAATATAATTATCCTCTAAAAACCATGTCAGCATTTGTTGTAATTCATTTAGAAGTGTTTCAGATGTAGCATTGAAAGCATCCTCTAAACCGACAATGGGAACACATGCTCAAGACAAGATCGTTGTAGCCTGAACAGAAAATGCCGGTTCAGTAGTATACCACTGAAACAAGCCTACATCCGCCAAGTGTCGTCTAAAGCTCTTCATTAGATGAAATAGACATCCTTAGAACTCTGCAGGTGGAAACGCTTTGTAATTAGTATTGATGACTAGCTTACCAAAATCGATTGAAAAGAAGCTAATGATTGAACTGAGGCCAGACTTCTTTAAGAGGGTAAAGAAGAGTGTGTGATATGTGCATTATTGTTGGTTTGGAAAAATATTATAGAAAACCGGAAAACATAATTCTCACACTTAGACAAAATACCTTAAACTTGTTCAAAATGAGGTGGCGATAGGCTAAACGTTCCATCTATGAACACATCTGCCATCTGACGACTCCAAGCTCTATAGCTGTTTCGACCAAAAAGAAGAGTCCTATTAGGATCATTTGGGCCGGTTTCTCTCTGCAGAAACAGCGCATCCTGGCCCTCCCTTCTTTTATTTTTATTTTTTTAACTTGTAATCTGGAGTTCTGCCAAATCATTTGGTGCCGGTGGAGCCATCGCATTTAGGTTTCCAACTCATTGATGATCTTTCATGTTTTCATTCTTGTTTGGCATCTGCCCGATTGTTACTTGTTCAATATTGTGAATGAAATTGTTCATGATCTGAGAATGCCGTTCCGTTGTCTCTCCCGAGGCATTGCTTCCGAGCGTATGAAAGCCACTGTGTACAATTATGGCTTCATTAAATCCATATGAAGTCTGCCTTTGCATTCATTATTTTGATTATGGCATGTCTAGAACTAACCGTTACCATCTACATTATACTCGTATAATGTAAATAGGAAACTTGTAAATAGGAAACTCATCGTGCAACTTATAGCATGAGATTATAAAAAATGTTGTAAATGTGCTAACATTCAAAAGCATTATTCGACCGAAACTTCTCCATGAAATAATATTCTTATATTCAACATAGTTATTTAGAGTTCAATTTCTGTTTCTGGTTAAAGATCAAACAGCTTTCAATCTTTTTCATCATTATCGTCAATGGTACCTGTTAGCATTATGCATGATAAAACTTGACTTACTAGTTATGGGCAAACCCAGTGTAATCCAGAGATTGGAAAGGCTGACTCTCAAAATTGGCTCTGCCAGCATATCTCCAGTTGAATCATCTCGAAATCTAGGTGTCATATTTCAAAGCGACCTCTCGTTAGACGACCATATCAGCTCCACAGTCTAATCCGCCTATTTTCAGCTTCATAACATTGCTAAAATTCGGGCTTGTTTAGATAAAGATACCACGTCCAAGTTGGTCCATGCATTCGTGACATCCCGTCTCGACTTCTGCAACTCACTGCTTACTGGCCTACCAGCATGTGCGATCAGGCGATTGCAGCTGGTGCAAAACTCCGCAGCTAGGCTTGTCTGTCGTGAGCATCGCAGTTGCCACATTACTCCACTTCTCACCGACCTGCACTGGCTACCAGTCAAGCAACGGATTGACTTCAAGGTTTTGTCACTAACTTTTAGGTCCCTTCATTCTATGACTCCAGCCTATCTGTCAGATATACTACCCCATCAGGCCAAGCATCGTACCACCTGCTTTTCGGAATTTAACAGTCTAGAAATACCTCATACAAACCTTAAATCCTTTGGAGACCGTGCATTTAGTTCGTATGCTCCCAAAGCCTGGAACTCCCTCCCGACCTGCGTCAGAACATCCCTTGACCTGACCACATTTAAAAGGAACCTAAAAACACACCTATTTAGGACAGCATTTAGTGAGTCCCTGTGATTCGTCCTTAATGTGCCTATGCGTGCTGACACTGTGCATGCTGCCACTAACCAGATTTGCATGCTGACCCTGTGCATGTCACCCCTAACCATATTATTCATTTTGTTTGTTTTTCAAGCATGATTTTACTTACCATTCAATTGCATTTCACTTTACAGCAAATGTAAAGCGCCTAGAGAGAGATTAAGTTCTCTGAGGGTGCTTTATCAAGTGAATTATTATTATTATTATTATTATTATGAAATCAATAGCAATCTGTAACCTTCACATTAGACTGTTCTTATTATCTTTCATCTATCATTTTTAAGTTCTTTGAATTATAGCAATTAGAATGAAATACCACAGTCATTATGTAACTGCTGTGGAACCTAAACATTCAGTATGCAGTTGTCCCAGGACCTATTTGTCCGGGACCTAATTGGTGGGACCTATATGTCATGCTTAGGTCTGTGCTGCTGCCAAATGCTTGCAGTCGGTTTTATATGCTGCCAGTTTGCCAGGCTTAAATTTTTAAATACTTCTTGTAGGAGATGTTCTGGCCACTGCATCGTTTGCTGATAGAGTGTGCCTCATCTTCCGATGTGCGCATATTCTGTCGGGTAAGTTAGACCTGATGGTGTTGTTGAGTTATCGTGATCTCTGTCGTTGGTCGTTGTGTGCTTGTAGTTGTTCTACATTGGGCTATAAGTAGGTCTTGCACTAATTTTGTTGGTTGTACAGCTCGAGGTTTGCGTGCATCTCAGTCTGTGGAACAAAACGATAAAGAAAGCGACACTTGCCGGATGTTAGGGTATTCGTCATTGCCGAAGCACACTAGCATGCTTTAGAAATAAGTCCGTCGGTAGTGAGCTCCAGTCTTAAAGAGCATGGAAGGCACGGTTACCAAAGGATTTGAGGTTGTTTAGAGGCACTACGGAACGACCTAAGTCAGGCGAACCGAACTGGTGGTACGGTGCTAAGCATGATTGCTACAACAATGTCTGCCGTCCTAACCCTGCAGCCAGCTCATAAGTTAGTTTTATTCTCTTTCTTCGGCTCTCTAGTCGCCTAGGATAAGGATGGTGCTTGTCACCTGCAGCTGTGATGTGGTTGAGTGCTTGTGTATTGCTGCCACTCACTCATTTCGCGATCTGCCCTCGAAGGTCTATAAGTCTCCACAAATTAAATAAAGCCAGGCTTCTGGCTAGATCATTACGGCAAGCTTCGGGATTGGATGAGGGCAGCAGGCAGCTGTTTTGCTAAAAAGTACTACTGTTCTTCCCATTGAAAAACTAACCATTTGTAATTCAGTAAATGCTCGGCCATAAATATGAGTTTCATCAGTGTTGCTGCCTCCAAAAAGGAGCTCGCGATCACTAGAGTAAATGTTGTGTGAATAAGGGAAAGTTGGTCAAATAATCGATTTTTTTTCTTAAGAGGCCTTTCAAACGACAAACATGTTAGGAATTGAATCCGAAGTTTTGATTGTTTCCACCTAAACGAAAGCATTAAAAATGATTATGCAAACCACGGCTAACCTGGAAATTAATTAGAAGCAAACCAGAAAGAGCATATCTATAGCTAAAAATTTACAGATCTCAGCATCATATGCGGCTTGTTATTCAACTTGTTGAACCTTACCAAATCGGGGTACATGTTCGCAGCTTGTTGAGGTGCTTGATTTCGACTTTCATACAGCTTTTTTTACAATTTAGCTTTGTGCCTCATAAATTGCATTACTCAGCCAATATTGCAAATGTTAGCCCAGCTCAGCGTTGGCAAACTCTCACCAACTCAAAAGTTAATTCGCTTTATCAAGCCGTGATCTGGTTTCATCCGACCAGTTCAAAAAAAGTAGAATCTTGCTCAACTTTAGTGGCACTCATCGCAATCCTGAGATTGGCATGGTTCAATAGCAACTTTGCCGGTATGTGGGTCGAACCGTGGGGCAGCTGAAATAAGATAGCCAAAAGACAACTGTTGTACAGCTAGAGGTATCTTAATTAGTTATGTATTCAGAAAAGCCACTGTTTCACACCATAGTAGTAGGAATAACTGTTTCTTGCCTTGTGCATCTTACTTCGAAAAATGCCGATGTCTTCGTCTCTTGTAAGTCCAATTGCATAGCAAGTCATTTCTTGGACTTATTGCAGACTCAGGCATGGTCGCTGCTATCATTGCTACTCCAGAGGAGTCTTGTAAGTATGCATATGCTGCTGTTTTACTACTAACACCACCAACCCAGCTGACATGCCTACCATTGAGGCCTGTTATTTGCTAACATGCCTGTTGAATTTCTGCCCCCTCAAGATTTGCTTTGTGTTCCACAGCAGCGGAACTGCTTCTTCTGTCTTAGGTATCAACTATTGGTAAATCGGAATGGACCACATTTGTAACTCACACTCAGGAAGTTATTGAAAAGGTAATTTTCATTGGTTTGTTGTCTAGCTTTGTTTGCTTGCAGTTTTACTGTTTTTGTTCAATCCTTGTAACACTATACTTTTAGGTTGTAACCGAGGTATCACATGCCAAGAATTTCAAGCCTCGTTACGTACAAGAATTTGTAAATGCTCTCGTCAGGGCACATGCTGCAGATCCGTTATCGGTGAGTCTTTATGTACTGCAGTTCATTTTTTATGGTAAATTAAATTGCAGTAGTGAGCAAATTATATGTCATTTAGGTTTACATAGTTATTCTTCTCCTGATGAACGAAATGTCCCGGATACTGTCATTCTACTGTGGCTGCCCTTCTTGATTATGCTAATGGAATCGATGTAGAATTTTACGAAAGTGATGTGTTTATTGGCTCGTATCTTGCTGGTAGATTGCAGGCTGCACTGATCCTTGGTGTGCTCATTGGACTATGCCAGTTCAAAGTCTGCTACTTTTCTCAATTTTCATTTATTAGTGCCTGCTTGAGTGAGCAAGATGCACCTATGATATCGCTTTGTTTTTTGTGGGGTGGTGCTTAGCTATCCTTATCAATCTAAAGCATCGGATAAAAACATTCAATGTGACAGTTACCATAGCAAATTTGTTTTGCTGTAGGTCACTTACGTGGGCTGAGTTTCTTAAGTAGCGTGATTCTACAACCCCAACAACTTTTAATATAGTCAATCAAAAACAATTAAGAACATCAAGATGCCATCTTGATTTGTTGACCTGCTGATGATTGACGATGGTAAAGTTTAATCATCAAATGTTAGCAATGGAGATGTCTTTGGAAAGTGCTCGATTTTTTTCATTTTTACTGCTTGTCGCCACTTTATTGCAATCCCAAAATTGGGAGCCACATCATTAACTTTTCGCTAAAGTCGACTCCTGGATGCTACCTAACTAGTCCTCTCTTGATAGGTCCTGCCAAGAGAGGATCCATTAGAGCTCTGCTTAGCACTTAGCATAGTCGTAGGATTAGGCTAAACACATTGAGAGAATTGGCCGTTTGACCTCATTCGGGTAAGCATGCAATTGCTTCAAAATTTATGAGTGGTCAATATACTCACGGGTCTTTTGTATGACATCCTATGAGAACCAAAGCTGTATCCAGTCACCTTCTGCAAGAGAAAACTCGTTGCAAGAGAAGCAATAACCACGAGTTAATTGCGAGCAAGATCTAATGCTTAGATAATCATACAGGGCTCTTAAGTATTTTGCTTAGAAAAGCATACAAGAAGGCACTCACGGTCACCGGTGAGTAGGACCCCTATTTAGTAACATGCACCAACCAATAGGTAATGACAGGCAAAGTATCATGCTTTAGCAAGTAAGCACACAATTATCCTGCTTAGGCATAGTTTCTGGAAATTGGTGGCCATCCTAGTGCTAATGTCTTCGATGCATGCCGAAAGGGAATTAACTGAGTCAGGTGCTGAGCAATGGTGAATAGACTCACTGGGAAGGGTAGAGCAGAGTCTTAGGTGCCGAAACGAACGCTGAGATTGTGTTTGAGGATGCGATCGGCTATAAGGATAATATAGGCAGTTAGCAACGGGTGGCCTGAGACCAAACCCCAGGGTACTTGATACTTAAAGGGCTCCCTGGATGACTCAAGCCATTTACATCTATACTCGGGCATCTCTGGCTGAGGTAGAACCTCACACAGTTGAGCACTTTGCTGTTTAAGTGCTTGTGAGTGGGGCTAGTAAAAGGAGGAAGTAGTACATCTAGGTAGACGGCTGCTAAGGCAGAGTCTCGAGGGAAGCGAATGCAACTTGGGAATGACATAGACTTGTCACCCTAAACTAAACGCCATCTTGTTGCCGTCTCGTTGTGCTCTATAAATAGCACCGGTGCCCCGACAGGGATAATACGAATGTCCCCACCACTTTTGAGTATACTAAATGGGCGTACATGGATGTGTATTCCCACAAATTGCTTATTTGCAATGTAGTGACTATAATGATAAGTATGATGTTTATAAACCTCACTAAATGATGCCACAGGTGTAGCACATTCTCGTGAAACCTTGATAACTTGTTTACGTATGCACGGTTGTTTAGTTTTTTATTGCATCATTTTGTTGTTTGCCCCCCCCCCCCCGGAATGTTCGGAGGGAGGATCGTGTATCAGGCAAGATACCTGCCACCAGGTATTTATTCATCATTCGTTGGGTTTGCCGTTTTGCTGAGTATGTAAATTAGCCAGGTATTTCTCTGCAGATTTTAGTGTTGTCTCTACCTGCATGATTGTTGCATGCTGCCGAGTTCAACCTTGGGTTCAGCATGCCAGTTCAGCTCACAGAGTTCAACCGTGGGCAACACCCTCACCTTTTTGGTTTCTATTCCACGTGACAGTGTGTGCAGCTATAACCAGAAGCAGTTTGATTTTGTTTATAGACTTTCGACGTTTCGAAGCTAGAAAAAGTTAAGCACCTATTCACAAAGCCGATCAAGAAGCTGTATGCCAAATTTAGAGCAGGCCCGACGTGAGTTTTCTAGTTAGTTGATTTGCATGTTTGTTCGTCAGTTTTACCGTTTTATTGTATGCTTACCACAGACATGATTCTGTTGATGGCTGGCCTGCATACTTTGGACAGCCTTTCTGCTGTCCACAATTCAGCCTCCTGCAAGAATCTGTTCTGATACTTCGGAGCTTGTCGGAAGGGAATGGTGCATGTTGCAGCTCAATTCTTCATAATCTAACAGCCACAAGTTTTGCCATACGGTAAACTGACAATTTTCAATTAGACACATACACCTGGGCATAACATGTGCAAAACTTGGATGGAGATAATGAGCAGAGGTGAAAAGAAAGTGCAAGGAGATTGAGAGAAGATAGAGAGAAGAGAGTCAAGAGATGCGTAGAGTGGAAGAGACAGACATAAGATATGCATGGATAGAATATCTGCATAAAGGTCCTTTTACCTCTGCCGGTATAGAAAGAACAAATGTAGGATAGGGATCTAGTTGTTGTGGCAACATTCCATTTAAGATATTAGCCCTGTGACCACTTCTGTCACATGATAAACACACTGATTTGACCCAGTGGTTATGGTGCTCCCTTGACCGCGATTATGGTTATTGTATTTGATGTTTTTTATGACTGAGGTTGTAAGTTCGAGCCCCATGGCATGTATGAAGTGCCTGACTAGAGATTTAGTTCTCTTAGGGTGATATACAAATGAGTTATTATTTATTGTTAATCTACAAAATCAGTTTCCTCGGAAAGGGTCATATAATGCAGTGAAATTTGACTGCCCTTGAAAGATTTACCTTGTAATGTCTACAAGTCGCCCAGCTGATTTGTAATAGATAATACCTTGGCAATACCTCATTAATATCTCACTCCTAAAGTACGTTAGCATTAACGAATGTTCTTTGTGACTCTACAGTGGCTTGATAAAAAAAAACTGCCAGCATGTGGCTATAGCTTAATTGTATATCATGTGCATCAAGTTCTGGCCTATCGGGCATTTTGGTCACGGCTGTGCGATGTGCCTACTCTGCCTTAAACTGCTTTGTCCATACCATAATAGAAAGAGGTGTCAGAGTGTCTTTGCTCGGATGATAGTAGATAAGGCATGTAGATAAGGCGTGTAGATAAGGCGTGTAGATAAGGCATGATCTGCTTAAACGCAGAGCCATTGTGCTCAGTGGCTGTGCTTTGTCTTGATTCCAGCATTTAGTTGATGGTTACCTTCGTGTTTCCTGCTACAACATGCATGCATCTGAATCTATTTTAATCGTGGAGCATGTTCTTAAATCATCGAAAAGTATAATGTAGACATAACTCATTATGTGTAAAGCATTACAGACGGCTGATCGTCCATGCCTAAACGGTGCTTTGCCTTAAATCTATTATCTTTTACGCCATTGCTACTACCGTATACGTATGCTCTCAGAAGCATGATCTGTAGCTTAGTGGGCTTTACAGCTGTGAATTAGCCAAAACTGAGTAACCCTGCTCTGAACTGCAAGTGTAACATTTAAGTGAGATAGCAAGCATGTGTCTGTCCTATTTGTTCAACCGATTTTGATCTTGTATTATTTGAAAGTACCCGAGTTAGAAAATCTTTGTAAACTAGACCAAAAATCGAACATGGTATCTCTTGATAGCGACTAGGCAAACCATGTCTAACCCAGAAATAAACTGGAAGAATCATATCTACAAATAGAAAAGTTACAGTTCTCTGCATCATATATGACTTGTGTCCCAACTTGTTAAACTTTAGTACATCGAGGTACTGGTTTGCAGCTTGTTGAGGTACATGCTTGTGACATTCAAAAATTCATGTACAGCACAGCTTTGTGCCAAGTTGATTCCATAACTCGACCAATACTTGATTGATCAACGTGAAATTTTAAATGCGAGTTCATCTGATTATTCACAGCTTCATTAGTTCATTTCTGAGTTTAGTTATATAACTTTTGCTATGCATTTCCACGATTGCAGAATAAAAAGCTCAACGCAGACGTTTGATCGCATATATTGCAAAAGTTATCCAACCCAGTCAGAAATAAACTACCACAGTGATGTTCAATTAGAACCGGACTGGCATTTGAAATTTCGCGTTGATCGGTCAAGTAATGGCCGAGTTATGAAGCTGTTTAAAAGTCACAAGCATGTTCCTCAACAAGCTGTAGACCAGTACCTCTATGTACAAACAAGGTTCAACAAGTTGGGACACAAGTCGTATATGATCCAGAGATCAGTCGATTTCTTGTTTCTATGTATATGTACATGTAGCTTCTGCTTTATTTCTTGGTTAGATTTGGTTTGCTCGATCGATTGTTAGATTAAGGCTCTCCTTTTATGTGGAAATCATCAAAACTTCAGATCCCATTTATAACATTTTTGTTTTTGAAAGGTACGCTAAATAATTATTTGATCGTTAGACCAATCTTCTCATTTCTCTTGACATTTATTCTTAACTTATGAGTTTACCCATAATTTGGACTTGCCTTTCAGAAGACCCGGTCCCATTAGCATTTTTGGATTCAGATTGAACCCTTTGTATAAAGTGAAGGTGAAGGTCGAGTGATTCAACGGCCTTATTTATTCAGTGGCGCGAGAGCTTTTGTGGATATCACCCTCCCTTGCAGCAGGCAATAAAGGAGTGGCTGGTGCAGGTCTCAAACCCACGACCTGGGTCGTGAATGTGAAGTGTCAACACCTTGCCCCTAATACAGTGGTTCGGAGAGTTATACGAATAGACATTGAGTCCATAGAACCACAGGGTTAGTGAAGTTTAATGCACCAGAGTTCAGCACTCTTAGAAGACAGTAAATGGCATCGTAGGGCGACTTATAAATCCCTCGTGTTTCTAATACATGGTTATATGCCTTAAACTACGGTCAGAAGATGTCTGTTGACGAGATGTGTGTGCTCCGCGTGTATGAGCAGGTTAGGCATGCTCCAACTTCTATCCTACAATATCGGCTTTGTACCATATTAGCCATTTGTACGTTCAGTGCCTAAAGGGAATTTCAATTATTTTTGCAGTGACTCGGGTAGTGATGCAAGACAAGGCGCTTTGACATCCGACAAGCATTTGGCAGCATCGCGAAATGGTGATAACACTAGTAGTGATGCTGACGATACTGATCTGGAGCCTCCGATGAGAAAAAAACAGCGAAAATAGTTTGTGTACCGTGGTCATAGCAGGAGCTCGTGGAAGTGTAAACGTATACATCGATGCAGATCATGTTGGATATTAATCCAGAAATGATAACAGGCGATGTTTTTTAAGGCTCTATGAAACAAAAACACAACTTTTTCCGACAACACTGCAAAGATGTATAATCGCTGATTTTTATTTGCTTGCTATTATTGGAAAACCATTTTGGACCGACTTTCTGATGTATGCCTCTATTCATGAATAAAATGGGAGTCTCACCTTAGTGTTCCTCTTAACTGCCTGTAGCAAATGTTGGTCTCTGAACAACAGCTTAATCAATTCTTTAAATAAGCTTAAATCTGTATTCATTTGGCATTTCGGGATTCTGTATCTTTTAAATATTTAGACTATTTACTAGAATCAATTGTGCCACCACCAGAAATGTGAGGAGTCCAGTCCAATGAGAAGGTGGCATGACCGCCTTGACTTAATGAAGTAAAGAGCTATTGTTCAAATGCTACATAAACTAGTGCAACAGCGAAAAAAACAAAGAAGTTTATAAGAATTAAAATACATGTTACATAGATTCAGTTTCGCGTTTAACTGAAGTGACACCACCACTGTTATCAACCACCAGTCTCATGGCTCGGGCATTCTTCGAAATTACCAATGACCAACATTCTGGGTTGGGCTTTTCAAACAGCCTTGCAAGCTCGAAAATGCCCTGGACATAATATTGCCCAATTTCACTCGTAACTGTCGTCGTACAACATTCCATTGGACTGTAAAGTTGAGCTCCGAAAATTGCCTGGCCACTCCTTTCACTCGAAGCCAAATTGTTCCATATAATTAAAAAGCATGGAACCTTGTTGTTTGTTGTGTGTTTTGAGTCATTCTCCTGCTTGACAGTGAAGTTCTGACCACGGAGCTACATTGCACCAAGTAGGTAACAGTCTGGAGGTCAAAATGGATAAAATATCTGCGTCGTGATGTCAAGAGTCGTAGCAGCACTCCCATTTCATCGCTTGTCAAACAGCCATATGCCACGAGCCTTTTTTGCTCAGCATTCACCGGTATTTCCTTTGAATATACGGTTCGAAGTAGTGTTAATTGGAACGATTGCATGGGCACTGCTTGTGCTTGCAGGTACCAATTCTCATGAACTCGTTGGTGCCACGCTAGATTACTTTGCTCAAATGAGTGTTTCTGTCTCTAGCCCATGCGCAGGATCGGTTTTCTGCTTCACCGTCAGCTTTGTCGGGCTCCTTTGAATCCGAGCGAAGAGTCCCTGCTAATTTAGGCACCGGGTTGCCCTTGCCGCCTCGAGCGGAAGATCGTGGGTAGAGCTGTCTTCTCAAAAGCTACGACGTAAGCCGGAGGCGTCTGTGGTAGTAGATCAAGTGAAGCATATTAAATAGTGGTACATTGTTGGTGGGACGTTCACCTAGAGTATCGCGACCTAAGCCAGACGAGTCCTTGAGATTCGATCAAGTAATGCACCCTCTAGAGCATTAGGCAACGCAAATGCCTGAACCACAAATGACTATCGCTTTAAAAGAGTTTGTAAGGGTCTGCGCTTGTGTAACTTTCACTACAAGAACTTCAAAGGACTTGTACTGGCACCACTACCTGAGGTTTCGGAGGAAGAGATGTCGATCGAGGAGACTTGCTTATTCTAAAGAGAGGACGCGCGACCTGTAGCAAGTCTGCTTATCCTTTCTAGATGCCCTTATAGGCTACAATGCATCTAAGATACAGAATGACCGAAGGCAGTCTGCCGTGGAATCTAGAGGAGAAAAGTATGCCTTGATGGTGGATCGATCCCGCCACCTCCATTAAGCGTTTAAGCTTTGATATAGAGGAAGACGTTCGCCCGTACAACTCCAGCAACAAATAGTACTGTAGGCTCGACGATGCAACTCGTGTTGGGCCAGCTCCTTACCACTGAGCAATGTGCACGTGAAAAGAAGCGACCTAATTTAACATTGCTTTCTTTATTGCCGAGCCAGCAGGGTTTTCTTTTCCCAGCGTTTTCTCCATCACCACTGCAAGTTGCTCGCACGCAATGCCAACTTGTTCCCAAAGTTTGAATCCGAAATATTATTCCTGCTTTTCGCATTTCGGCAAAATAAACAAAAACGCTTCGCGATCGGATACCGAGCTGGTTTGGTCCAGCCCCGACCAAGACCTGGCTGATGTCGTGGGTTCGAGCCCCGAGGCATATGTGAAGCGCCTGAATAGAGATTAAGTTCTCTTGTGGCACTATACAAATGATTTATATATATATATATATATATGTCCAACTATTATGCACTAGCCTATACCCATGAAAAATCAAGGAAAACTCAACCATTGGCTTTTGAGGATGGGTCATGATTTCTGTTGACCTAGCTGGTAAGTATGCCCTACTTAGGGGAAATCTTACTTTATGCAGCAGAAATTCATAAAATCCAACAGTAAAAATATTTCCAAAGAGTATTCGACACGTTTTTACTCTTCCTTCGACTTCCTCAGTCTATTGCTGTTACTGAGTTTGACGAAAATCACGCTTTCATAAAGTTTCGGAAGTTCGGCTCCTTAAGTGGCTTCTTTATTGTTTTCTCGTTCTCGTCTGAGATTTTTCGCTCGGCTCTCTTTTGTCATTAAGATCAATTGTCATTTTTAAGTTTGGTACTTTCTCACTTTTGAGAATTCCTTAGTTTGGTCTTTTTCCAAATAAATTTATTTTCAACAAGGAGAGTGCATTCATTTTGTTGTTCGCATTTATTCTATTTTTAGCTAGTGTTCTCTCCACATTGTTAAGCGCCAGCTAGTGAATCAGTTGTAACTTTTCTGTATGGAAGAGGTGTGTTGGGCATACGGTGTTAGCTGTCACTGCACGTGTGCCTGGTACGTACTTACAGAATGTCAATACATTAATAAATTTTAGCAAAACCGCCGAGCTTTCCGCAGTAACCGGCAACATTTTCACATGCCGGATTACAGTGAAAACGTAAAAAAGGTACGTTATATTTGCTTTGTCGTGATGGGGTTGAAAGTTTACAATCGCATTTAGTATAACATTTGCCACAGACTCAGTAAATTTAAATACAATCGGAAGTGTACACTGAGCCCTTAGCCTTGTCCGAGACGTGTCAACGATGAATAACTGGGACAATCGAATTGGGATCGTTGGTCAGACGACAGCGTGACAATATGCAAAATATAGTGTCAATTAGCTATACAAAAAACACGTAGGATAACTCCTACTGAGCCGTCATTCACGTGCTATAGGTTTTCCATACTCTAACCGACTTCAATGCAGACCACCAAGAATTAGTTGCAGCAGATAATGTTCCAGCAAAGAGAGTCCCTGGGAATCAAGATGATTTTGATGGTAGCCATGACTGTCTTAGTCTCGCGGCCTCATTGTCATTTCCTCCGGTGTCACTTTCTCGCTCAGCTTTTCATACTTCCTGCTGGCCAACTTTCATTGTGTTCCAGGTCTTCCGATGTGTCTTCAACGCCATCTGTCAAGGGAAACCAAGAATTATCTCGAGTCGTTTGTGACCAGATCCTGAATGCTTTGAATTTAGTAAATCAATCCAAAAAAATGTTATTGCAAAAGAAGCATCAAATTGGCAAACAGACAGAACATTACAGCGGTTTTTTCTAAATTTAAGAGACTACTATAGGATTATAAGAAACAAGTTGATCAATCGTAAGAGGAACTGGGGGAGTGACTGAATGGCGAGACTTACGTCGGCAATATCAACCTTTCTTTCCCAGCTTCGGACCTTCTTTTGCAGCTCATAGAGGCCAGCTTTCTCTGAAACGTACTCCATAACTTCCGGCACTTGATAGTCGCTCAGCTGACCTCGATACTTCCTGTTAATGTGCTCTGCTTTTTGTCGCTCCTCTTCGACCATTGCAGTCTCAGCATCAATCCTCGTAAGGAGTTCATTTCGCGAACTGATTTCAGACTTCAGCCTGTCAGACTCTAAGGTCAAGACATGCAACTTCTTCTACAAGAGAAATTTTTAGTAAGGTCATTTTAATTTACAGCGCTAATGTTCGAATTAAAACTATTAGCCCAGAGCATTACGCAACCAAGACACCAACTTAGCAAAGTACTTGTATATGCGTCCTCTTTCCCCTTCTTGGCAGCTGAACTGACAGACAGCCATTTATTTAATAAGTTATTTTAATAAGCTATATAAGTTTAATAAGCGATTCCCTTATTGCTCTGCTAAGATCCGATATATGTCGAGTACGTCTAATCTAATGCAATGAACAAAATTGACGGTGTAAAAGATGAAGGGCGACTCCTGAAGCTGAAACAGCTTGGCTTTTCTTAAGGGGCATGGGTACTAAGAAATGTGCACACGGATTCTTATCTAAGCAACCTCGTTGAATGTCAACACCGTCATAAATGTAGGCTCTGTTATGAATGCTGTTAGCTCACGCATAAAGTAAAAGGGGTGGCCACAGTAATAGATGGATTGCGCTCTTGGTTTGATTTGCAGGTAAGTTTTATGCTAGCAGCTCAGGTGCTCTCAGACACTTCCCTCCTGGGAGCCTGACATTTTATTGGGCAAATATCTTAAGTGCCTTTCTCGAGTCTAGAAAGTAGCTGCGACCTCAGTTGAACTATTCCGTAACTTAAGACTATATACATGCAATATGCATGAAAAGTCAGCCTCAGCAGCTGGTCAAGATTGCTAGCTGTTTGAGCAGAGTCCTCACGATATCCACCGATTAATTAAACTAGGCTAGACTAATCCGGGTTGCACGCACTACTTAGAAAACACTATTCCGACTGGGATTTATTGAGATGACCTGATCTCTGAAGCGTTTCCACTGGGCTCAACTGACGATTCAAACTTCTCCTAGCGTGGTCAAATCGGGAGAGGAAAAGTCAGCTTACCCCTAACCTCAGCGGTGCTTGCACTCCACGATCCAGGTCATCGGTTGTTGCATCCTGGTACTGGGTAATTCTTTATTGTGCACTGCAAGCTAGTGATACCTAATCAGAATCTACTCCCGTTACTTAAGTGAGGCTGTTGAATCAGCCGAGCTTTACTTTCCATTCAGTTTATATGGTCAGCATCTACCATTCGCTCTCTGTGCGAGCTTGACTTGAGAATTTTCGAATGTTGGACTTACCCTATAGTGCCATTTTCGAAAAAAAACTTCACTCCTCCTTAGTGACATGGTAGAGTCAAACCTTCTTTCTATAGATAACTTCTACGCAATGCCTCGCTACTACATTCATACTTGGCCTAATATTTTGGCAAGTATTCGTACGTTATTGTGCCTACTTTACCTTGAAAGAGTTGAGAACCTGTACAGTGTTGGTCGCCATTTGCTTCAGTCGCAGGAGATCCGAATTCCTCTCTTCGATCTTCTCTAAATACTGACTATTCTCTATTTTAAGTTGATTAAAATCTACTTCATGTAGCACTTCGCCCATTTCTTCTTTTTGCTTGAGTTGCATGTGAAGCTTATTTATTTGCACCTTCAGGGTGGAGTTCTTCAGTCGCAGTTTTTCGATTAAAGTCTCCTACACGGGATTGAAAGCATTAGAAAATCTGTCATTTCAGCATATTTAGACAGTCCACTATGCCTTGAACGAACAGATATTACCCTTGCCCGGTGCTTGTCGTCAAAGTATCTCTCAACTCGCTCGGCAACGACTTTACCGGTCTGAGCGTTGACGGCACCTTTCACAATGTCCCTGTCAAATTCATATGAAGACTTTTTGATTTCAGCCAGTCTTATTTCCGCTTCTTCCATAACGGCCTGAGCGAGAAAAACCGGCGACGCTTGATAAAATGCATAGCAAATATTTACGCAACGGCTGCTACCCGAATTTCGGATGTCTTCTAAGACCTTGGAATTCGTACTCACCCTATAAGTATCAAGTATTTTTTCAGAATCCTCCTCAAAACTCGACATTTCTTGCTTCAGCTCTTCGATTTCACGCTGAGCAACATCGCACTTCTGTTCAGCTGTGAGTCTGAGCATTCTGTCCGCATGTCCGCTACGAGATTTAGAGCGCTTTCGAGCTCCGAGTCGACCCACAGCCGCTAGCGTCTCTTGAGCGGTCGAAACTTGAGCCACGGCAACGACTCCGTCTTTGACAGCTTCTTTCGGCTCGATTCTTTTAAGGAAATTTTCGAACATTTGTGTCTCAATGTCGAGTGCTTGATTCGAGTGTCTACAAGTAGCCACGACGCATTTAAGTAATACCAATACATTGAAATATATTCATCTATATTAAGATATATATAACATATAAAGCTACGATAATTAACTGGACGGTATTTTCTTTATTTATACTCTACATCTGGACATGCATTCTAAGTGTGCATATACTTTGCTATTGCATACGAAGACTTTTGGGTTAGGAGCAAAAAATTGGCAAGTCATGCCGAATCATTGGAAACAAGAAGATTCCCTCTGTTTAGCTATGTTTTTGAAAGAAGATATTGCTCAGATGCGGAGCATTGGTAATGGCTGCTATGGCAGGCAAGTAGTGGTACTGAGGAAGCTCGATGAGGCCATGGGCTCATGGCGATCCATCCATAGGGAGAAGGACATACATAAATATTTAATTGTGCCAGAATATACTCACGTTATCTCCTCAACCATTTCAAGCAGTTTTTCGGTTGGGAGATCCTGTAGAGGGTCTTCTTGAGCTTCATTGCTGGTATCCACGCTCATAGTCTCCGATTCCGCCATCTTGGATGTGTCAATGTTGCTAGGCTTTGGAGGACTAACCTGCAGAACTTAGTCTTCTGATATCTAAGTTAGAAATGTCAATTAAAATCAATTACGTTTATGAAGTATTCTGAGCTAAAAATGTATAGACTTAACTATTATGTATCCATAATGTGGATCCACCTTAGCGTGTCCGCCGCAACGACCGCCATCTTGTGGTACGCTTAAGGTCACTACCTTCAGTGGACGGTGCGCGTGTTGCCTCGTGTTTGGAGGTTAGTCCAGTCGCTTATGTCATAATCACTCTCGCAATCCAGGGGTCACTAGTTATTTGGCACGTTCGCCAGATTGAATTACTTATTAGCCTGAGCACACTGACTACGTCTGCTAGGTCTAGCAAGCGTTGCTAAGGGTTTTGAGGACCTTGCAAATGTCGAGCTTTGGTCCGTTAGTATATGTTAGGCCGTGTTTTAGTCTGTATGAGGTAGCAATAGTATGTTGGTTTCTTTTAGGTGAGGCTGGCTCTAAACTGGCCGCGCTTACGGTCCGTCGTCTCCACGCGGCCTAAGGAAGCTGCCTTCCTTTTTAGGTCTGCAATTCATTTTATCTACGCGACCTCAACAGAAGCTAGTAGCTACGAAATCAGTTATTTGCGTGAGTTAGATAACTGCGTCTTTTACCATTGTTCAACGATCCCGCATAGATTTGGCCCAGTGGTTAAGGTGCTTCCCCCCCCCCGACCGAGGTCAAGGTGAATGTATTTGGTGGCTGAGGTCGTGGCTCGAGCCCCGTGGCATATGTGAAGCGCCTTACTAGAGATTAAGTGCTGATAGGGCGCTATACAAATGAATTATATATAACTTTCGTTTTGAGCCCAATCGCGCTTGCAATGCGGCCCAGGGAGTTCGTTAATTGCCCAATACGTTAGAGTGCTAATACTGATAACGAATAGTATGTGGGGAACGGTAGGCAGACTTTTTTTTTAGTATTTGGAAGTGCATTAGCTATTTATGCCGTTCGTGTGGTATGCCCATCTAGGGGAAGCTCAGCCAGTTGCATTATTGCTTGTCCGTGCATTTTCTGTAATCTCACTTGGCTATGCAGAATCCCTGTCGCTTGAAACCCTTAAGTTTGTTAGAGCGACCACCTTCTCTTGCACTTGATGGCGTAGGTGGGCCTCTTGCAAATAGTCCATGGTGTCAGGCTCACAGATTATGATGAACTTTAATAATCCTGTAGAGACCGTACCTTTAGTTCGTATGCTTTCAAAGCCTTGAACTCACTTTCGACTTGCCTCACAACATTCCCTGACCTGACCACATTTAAAAAGAACTTAAATACACATCTATTTAGGACAGCATTTAGTGGGTCCCTGTGATTCGTCCTTCATGTGCTTATGCATGCTGACACTGTGCATGCTGCCATTAACCATATTTGCATGCTGGCCCTGTGTATGTCACTTCATGTTATGCTTGCTAACCATGTGAAATGCTTGCTGTTCATTCAGCATGCTACCTCTAACCATTCGATCATGTTACTCGATGGTTTGCAGCAAATATAAAATGTCCAGAAAGAGATTGAGCTCTCTGTGGGCTGTATAACTGTATTAGAGTCATTGGCAATGCAAGCAGGTTCTAATGCTTTGCTGATGTCGTGACCTTTTAGATGTCCTTTACACAGGATGCTCAGCATCTGAAGAGAGTGCCTCCCAAGTAGCCTCATCCACTTCGCGTGTGCTATGCCTTTGTGACTCCTCAGTGGGAGAGTAATGCTAGTGTGGCAATACAAGCCACTAATTCTTGAAATCATCTATTCAACTAAAATAGCAACAGCAGTGTAGATTTACTATTGGAATAGTATACTAGTGATGATTGTGTTCCACCTGAGCCGTTCAGCTCTGTGCTTTTATGCCGATATAGAAACATAACTTAACATTCATAATCAAGCTCCTGCTTGTAATATGTCACTCTCGTTTTTGGATGCACAGATACCTAGTGCTGCCCTTGCAGGTGCCCACAACTACAGGAATAGATATAGTTAACATAATATATGCCATAATTGCATAGCACAAATATGGGGCAGTTTTTGTATTTGCCCTCTGTATGGTTGTGCATTAGGAAGCTGTGTGCTTGTTAATATTTGACCTTCAATGGAGGGATGACAAGTGATCGATTATGCCTATGTTTTTATGCTTTGTTATTGCAGTAAGAGGGAATCAGGAATGGTGCATGTGTGTACCTGCACAACTGTTTTATCACAGTCTTAACGTTAAATGCTGATTTAGGGTTCTACTTTCGACGTTGTGACCTAGTACGAGTTGTTTATGCATTGCCGATCACATCCTCAAGTAGTCGGTCTGGTAGCCAATCTTTACTACTTCATTTATTACCAGTCTCAAACCATGTAGTCATATCCGTGGAAAGGGCATTGGCCACCTTCTTACGGCAATTTTTCTTTGACTTGCAGAATGCAGGTCTTAATAATACTAGGTCGGTTGCGCAGCACCATAGGAAAACTAAATCTCTGTACAGACATTTCACAACTAAACTGAGAACCAACAACCAAGGTTGATTGAGAATTAGGATTTCATGCTTAGAAGAACACGGATGCAAAAGTATACAGAAATACTCTTATGGCTGCTGGTTAGTAGGACCCCTGGTTAGTAACATGCACATAATCTTGTATGTGCACCCCAAGACAATGGAGGAACAAAAAAGAAACTTTCACTTGGGTGTAGCAAAAACGTAATGGAGTGGTCATGCATCTTTATCTGAGACTTAAATAATTCAAAGTCCCTGCAAGTAGTGACCGAAGCCGATAGTGGGCTACCGACTTGCTGTGTGTATGAACTGAAGGCCTGATCATCTAAATTTTACTTAGTGTGAGATATGGCAAGACGACTTGTAGCCGAGGAGCGGATGGTTTGATGGCATACTGGAAGAGCAAGTAAGTGGTTAGCTAGGCTGGTGAAAGTCAGCTCTAGGCCAGGCAGGATACTGGAGTATTCGACACTTGATAGGGAGCCTGTGGAGCTCAGATATAAGTGTGATGTGGCAGTTATGCCGTGACGACAGACCAGCCCAGCTGTTGAGTGTGCACTAGTTGCAAGCGATTAGGGGCACAGGCAGGGAACCCTGAATAAATCGAATTAGAATTACCTATATGCGATTTAAGTATGTGAACTAGTTTGGCTGTCATACTCTTGTCTAAGCAGACTCTGATTTTAATGATGTTCCCTAGTTGAAAGTAGGCCGACTTGACTGTGGGGGATATGTGGTCATACTATGACTAGTCGTTTATGATTGGCATAGCCAGATTATTATTTGGAAGAAGTCACGGAAGTGGTACTGGGTCTTTATAATTATTTATAATCTTAAGAGTGATGTGTTTGAACTACTGTAAAGACAGGAGATTGGCCAGCCCAACCACAGACTCGAACTCTTGAGTCGGCAAAGAAATGCTTTGTTGCCATCACTGATTGCTTAGGGTCGTTATCCGTTTGTCAAGCTGTCCTTAATCTCAAGAGCTCTGGCATCACAGCCCCCACATTTTGGACGTCCATGAGCGTGTTTTAATCCTGAATCCCGGTTAGGAGGTAACGAGTTGCGTCGACAGAAGCCCAAAAACACGACCGAACAAGCACTTGTTCATGACACTACTTCCCACAGACTTGATATAGCCCCGGTGGTACTCCTCACCTATTCAATGGCTGACGAAAGTCCCCCATTGGCCACATCAGTGGATCATAAATTTACCTAACGGCAGTCTATAGAATGCGACCCAGTCATCAGCTTTAATCTGCCAAACAGATAATTTTGCATGCTTTTGCACCTATTAAGCCAACCAAGGTGGTAGCATGCACAATTTATTACAGATATGGCTTACTCATGTCATTGCTCTCGTGAAATTTTTTGGCTAGCTGAAATATGTGAGATTAAATTTGTATTCCCAGTGCGCGTAGATTGTTTTGGCCAGCACTGTATCTTTTTCGGGGGGTTTCTTTGTATATCTGGAGCTGTGCCTCGTGTTGCCTTTGCTTTTGTGCCTGGTCTTGCCTTGTCTCTGGCTACCTGAGTGTCAATCATTCTTGCTGTCATGGATTGCCAGCAAGTGCTGCAGGTGGTCCTATTAATATTTACGATTATTTTTATTCTGCTCACCTAATTTACTTGTCGACCCATTGGTCAAACCCATCGCATCATCGATATACAAGACAGTTGAGTTGAACCTTAGTGGCGTTATCGTTAGTGTGCACGGTCCTATTCCGCAAACTAGATTTTGTAGGATTATTAGATTCTTTGCCTGGGCATTAGTGCTAATGTAAATCAGTTGCCTTTTTCCGTGGACACAGTGGTTTGGCTTGGGTTGTGCTTAGATCTGAGCCTGCCGGGCGTTTGTAAAATGTGCCTCGGGCAACTCGTGTCTGGTGCCTCGATTATTGGCAGGTTTGATCTTTTGATGCTCCAGCCATTCTGTACACGGCAATCATTTTGAGCATCTATGTTTTAGATGCGTTTGCCAATAAGGTGAGGTTAGAAGAACGTCATCCAAAAACCGACATTCCAACCGGCGTATACGATCGTTGAGAAGTGCTGTTTGAAACGAAACACCTTGAGTTGCCAACAGGATGCCAGTACCGAGCAGAGCACGTGTTTATGCCGACGTGAATACGCACAAGCCAAGAGAATATTGGGACTACGAATCTCATGTCGTAGAATGGGGGTACGGTACTGCCTGCTGCACTTCTCTTTGCTGTGACAATTTTTTATGCAGACCAGGCTGTGTGTTGGAGCTGGGTGGCCCTGGTCATGGAATAAATCTAGAGGTGAACTGAGCCTACATATGTTTTCAGTCAGCAGGACGACTATCAGTGCGTACGAAAGCTGGGCCGGGGCAAGTACAGTGAGGTCTTTGAGGCAATTAAAATCACCACCAATGAGAAGTGTGTCATCAAAATTCTCAAGGTTGGTGCAGGGATTGTTTTTGTTTGCTTTATGCGTTGTGTGGTCAGGCTGCTTCTCGGCATTTTTATTGGCCAGTTACTTGGCAGAATGTTCACAGTCAATTGCCAATTTGCTTTATTACTTCTATCTGTTTCTTCTATAGTTATGATTTGGACAAGTAGCCTCAACTGCTATTGCATCTACTTGCAAAACTATCTCATGAAACTTGCTCGACTGCCAAGAGAATGTTAGCAAGAGCCTGGGCTGTTCATTTCTTCTTAGCTTTACCAATTTGTTGAGCTGTGACACTGCCGGTTCATATTCTTAAGGGCTCATTTGTGCATAAAATGTGGTTGTCAGCCAGTTACAGAATGCACTTCATAGCATCTTTTGTGCTCAGTGATTTCACCCGGTAGTAATTGTGTTGTCTTTCTCTTATATTTTAAGTTAGCAGATCTGTTGATGTATTGGGACTGAAGATCGATAAATGTTTTTTAATTAATTTTAGGGATCTAATGTAGGTTTACTTTTTCACACTTTACTTGTCCTCTTTCTGATGTAATCACCAAGCACATTCCAAGCTTTTATTTTTGTTCAGAGGACACTGCTGTGCCTATGCTTTGATCCTTCCCGACCTGCCTGCTCGGCAGACTCTCAACTCCCGTGCAGCATATATTGCTGACATGTGTACTTGGGTGGCTGCAAATTTGTCAGATTGAAAGACAAAAATACCAACTTACTACCTGTAGGCAAACCTAATGTTACTTCGAAATTGTAAAGCTTTACTCTGTAAACAGGCTTGGCCAGCATATCTGCTGGTTCCTCTGCAGAATCTTGCTAATTCTGTCGCCAAAATCTTTCACTGGATGACAACTCAAGCCTGCCCACTTTCAGCTCCATTTTGGGCTGCTTGGTAATGATTACTTCCAAGCTGGTCCATGCGTTTTTGATATTCTATTTGATATTTTTATTTAGTTTATGCCTGTGCTCTAAGATGCTTGCAGTTGGTGCTTTGCTAGACTGTTGCAAACGTTCCAATTGCTTTATTTTGCCACCCACTCTTCCGACTTCAGTCGTTGTTTATCTGTGCCTCTAACCATCCTCAAATCCTTTGGGGACAGTGCTTTCAGCTCGTAAGCTCACAAAGCCTGGCAGTCACCAGCGACCGACATTACCACATTCCCTTACTTGACAACATTTAAAAAGAAGCAAAAGCCGTAGAGGTTCTTAATAAATAGCATTTGCTCTGGCCATGTGACTTGTGCTTGCTGTGCTTATGGTCCTAAAGCTGTGCATATTATCACTTACCAGTTGACATGCTTTTGTCCTAGCATGTATTACGTGCATTGCCAGAGATATAGTTCTCCCAGGACACTACACTAATTTATTATTATTATTAAGATTATCATGTGTTTTTTGCTTCAAGTCTTTATTTGCAGCTTGTGCAAACAGTGCTGCTAGCTTTGTTTCTCAAAGAAAGATGTGCTGCAAATTACCCTGTAGCTTCGGGAATCCTAATTTGTACTACAAAAAAATTATGCCGGCAGTGGCACTCTTATAGCATAAGCTTGTAGCCACTTACCTTGTGTTCACTACTAGTAGTTCTCTATCGTATCACCACTCAAGGAAGTGTAACTGTGCCTGGTATGCTTTGCCATATATTGTGAATACCTGCTGCGCCCCACTTTTTTATATTAGCCAAATCATGTGCCACTTCGGAGTAGAAGCAAAGAGCCAACGATATGTTAATCCTTTTGTTCCCCTCAATGCCATTGTTATACTGTTTAGATACACTTGCCTTCGTCACAAATATTGTTGTACCTGCGATATCTATCCCCACGATGACAATATTGCCGGCTCTGTCGAATTGTGTATTTGGTGTATATTGTGGACTCATCGGCCAAGTTAAAAACCTTTTTGTTCACGTGGTGCATTTAGTTCATGTGCTCGGAGGGCTATATGTTGGTCCTGCCGAAAAGGCTTGCACATCCGTTTTTGAGATATTTATTTCGATGTCAATTTCTTAGTGGTTACTTAGTGGTGTGCCTCCAAAAAGTATGAACTAGCAATTTTGCATGCTGTAAAATGTGCAGTAAGCAAAGGCTTGGCCAGATGTAGTGGGTCCCCTGCTTTCGAAGCGATTTTTGGGTTCAACTTTTTCTCTAGATTTTTCCACTCGTTCTCTATGTGGCACTCATCTAATGTTCAATTGGTATGTATGTTGTCTTTGCTTGAATAAGCGATATCGATGTGTGCTTGCTCGAGTTTTAACTTGCACTGCATGCCTTCAGCCTTATCTCATGTTTAATGAACCTTTACTTTGGTGTTAATCTTACTCAGCTGCATTAATTGCAGCCAGTCAAGAAGAAGAAAATTAAACGTGAGATCAAAATACTCGAGAATCTACGTGGTGGGGTGAACGTCATATCTCTTATGGCAATTGTGAAAGATCCTGTTGTAAGTTACCAGTATCGTATTAAGTTCTGATTTAGAAGCCACTTAGGGCACAGTTGCTGTTTTTGAACTGTTTGCAGCCGGCTGTATGACTTGTGGCTGTGGATGCTGACCCATTAGCAAAGAAGTGAAAGTGTGAGTGGCTATCGAGTCCATCGATACCGTAAGCATGCCGTCCACATAAACAACTCTCCTAATGTCATGACTGATGATGTAGCGGTGGCCCTTTTTTTGGACAAAATGCTTGTTGGACCCCCAACTTGTCAGCTACATAGGTGAGCATGTCTGCCCACTCACATGGCGTGAATGTAGATAAGTGAACGTGTGGGCCCTAGGACATTGATCAAATTAAGTTCAGGCTCTATTGAGATAAAATCAATTCAGTATAATTAGAAGAATATATGGATTGTAAGGATGGTTTCTAATGAAGCGAGTGGCAGCAGTGGCGAGCTATACAGTTCGGTCCCGCTCGATGCCGCCAGGCACTCGTTCGAACCCGTCAAAGTGGGTGCGTTACGGCGTGCCTAGTTCCTGCAACTTAGCGCTAAGCCTCAGAGGTCTACTGAGTATACCTTGAGCTCAAGAGATCTAGTTACGCCGTAATACTCACTAATTAAAGCACAGAATACGAGCAATGGTGGACTTAAGCAGAGGCGTAGCCACACTAAAACATAAAACCCTACATTCTAAACCCTAAAAACTCTAAACAATAAACACTAAACACTAAACCTTAAACCATATAGCAGGAAATGTCCTACCCCAGTGGGGAAATGTCCAGGGGGATGTCCGTACGATATCCCAATGAAGATGATTGTTGGGATGGAAAAGTTGCTACGATGATTGCCTTCGGTAGCTGATGCCTTGTTCAACTCCTCAGATCAGCTAGATATTTTCTTCTTTTGGAAGTTCAGAGTGGCCTATTCAGCAGCTTCATGTATATTTCAGCAAAATTGTCTTGATGGCTTGCACCACACTGCAGTGTGCAATAAAGAATTCTTGGTGCAACGCTTGAACCCACAACCTGGGTGGGTAAAGTGCTTGCACTTCATGCTAAGTTTAGACCATCACTTATCAAAGAAAGTGTGAAAGCTGTTTGGATGCCCGGCACTGTGTAGAAGTCCGGCTGTTTACTCGACCTTCGTGTTGCAGTTTTATGTTGCTTTACTGTACTATGTGGCACTTGTACTTTGTGGTACTCGTGGCACCAACGATGAATTGCTATAGCTGGAGCTCTTTTTGTTTAGTCACGCACACCGGCCCTGATCTTTGAGCACGTCAATAATATGGATTTTAAGGTATGTTTTTTCAAGGCTTGCACTACTGTTGGCATGCAAGGGGCATGAATGATAAAATAGCTGCTAGTCGACTGTATAGCATAATGCTCAGTTGCTCTGGTGCAATACTGCCAAGCACTACCGACAAGCCAATGTCTGTAAAATTTTTTTACCACAGCTGAATTTTGTATAAAATAAAGCTGCAATAACCCTAGTATTAGGGTATGGCTATTTGAGGTAACACAAAGGTGCATTTACACTATCGAACTTCACCAAACTTGTCCTGCTTGCCTAGTTCCCGGGAGGCTACAACTAATTAAATTCACAAAAAACCACAACCACTACACCTGTTCTCTGACGTTACTACACCACTCAGGCTCCTGGCAAATGTGAGAGCCTTCTCTTGGAAGAGGGAGACTTTTTGGGCTGTTAATCTGCCAACCGCGGGCTAACGATATAAAGCTGCTGAAAGTGTTTTTATTTGCTCTGCAGCACTTTCGGTTGTTATTATTGTTCTTAATCAAGATAAAATGTATGCGGTACCTTTCCACAGTCGTTGGTTTCTGTAGCTTTCCCGAAATCGCTTGTGCATCCTGCAGGCTGAACATCCCTAAGGCTTAGCAGGTCTTAGACTAAGCTAGACATAGACAGTCTTAGGCTAACGCTCAAAATTGGCTCTGCCATCACATTTCCTGTTGAATCTGCACGAAATCTGGGTGTCATTTGTCAAGGTGACCTTTCATTAGACGTCATCAGCTCCACAGTCAAGTGTGCCTACTTTCAGCTACATAACATTGCTAAAAATTTGGGCTTGTTTAGACAGGGATACCATGTCTAAATTGGTCCATGCATTTGTGACATCTCGTCTTGACTTTTTTAACTCACTACTTGCTCGCCTACCGGTCTGTGCAATCAGGTGCTTGCAGCTGGTGCAAAACTCTGCAGCTAGGCCTGTCTGTCGTAAGCGTCGCAGTTGCCACAGCACACCACTTCTCATCGACCTGCACTGGCTCCCAGTCAAGCAGCACATCGAGTTCAAGTTTCTGTCATTCACTTTCAAGTCCCTTCATTCTTTTTTTGGCTCTAGCCTACCTATCAGATACACTGCCCCACCAGTCTAAGCATCATGCCACCCACTTTTCGAAATCTGTTTACCCATACACCGTACAAACCTCAAATTCTTTGGAGACCGTACGTTTATATTCGTATGTTCTCAAAGCCTGGAACTCACTCCCGACTTGTGTCACGACATCTCCTGACTTGTTCACATCTATAAAAAAAACTTTAAACAAATATGTATCACAGCATGTAATGGGTCCCAGTGATTCGTCTTTTATGTGCTTATGCCTGCTGACACTGTGCATGCTGCCACTAACCAAACTTGCATGCTGACCCTTAACCATGTTATTCTTGTTGTTCACCGAGCACGATACCACTAACCATTCGATCGGGCTTCCTTAACAGCAAATGTAAAGTGCCTAGAAAGAGATGTAGTTCTCCGATGGTGCTATATCAGATGCATTATTATTATTATTATTATTATTATTATTAGACAACTCCCAAAACTCTCATCCCACTGGATAGCTCTTATAACTCACAGTGGCTCCGTGGATTTTTCAGCTCCAGCCACATCTTTGAATCGTTAGATGTTTGGTCGATCCTGTCTTAACTTGGTCGAAAGTAATGAAAATTGACGAGGAATGAAACTAGGCCTAAGAAAGAAGTCTAGCTAACATAATGAAGATATTTTTTACCAAGAGCAACTGTTTGTGATACATATTACTAGCGATGAATAAAGAAAGAAATAGAAATGAGTATGAGCAGTTTACTATACGTTCACTGCTCGTTTTTTTAGAGACCATCTATAAAGGTCGTGGTTTAGGTCGTGGTGAAAAATAGAACAAAAATCGGATAACAGTATTGTGGTAGGTTATGTCAAGCAGTGTTTGAAGCTAGCCTATTCTTCGAAGTTATTAAATAAATAAATCTTAGCTGATTAAACAGCCTCTTTTTGTATAGCGACAGAAGAGCCTTTATGGCTATCACCACAGCATGCAGTGGCGATGAAGAATCGCCCACCGCAGGAATCGAACCCACGACCTCGGGACCAAGGTCGTGAAAGCAACCGCATTACCTATTGAATTATATAGAGAGAAAGACTGGGAACTGTTAGCCATCTGCTTGCATCTCCAAATGTTTTTGCATGTTGCTGGTGACTGGCACATGAGCCGTTGTGTTTGTACAAGTTTTCTTCTAAATGCGTTGGCCATTTCTTTTTCAGCAACTATACCAGACCCTGAGTGACTATGACATCCGTTATTACATGTTTGAGTTGCTAAAGGTACGTTGCTTAAGAATGCAAGCTGCCTGCCATTTAGTAGGAAAACTAGGGTGGGTAACCTGCGCATGTATGGTTTTTGCATGCCCCCAAATTATGTCCATGGCTTTAACCATTGCTTCCCTAGCTTCCCTTTGCATACACTGGAGTGAGAAAATGTGAGGGAACTCCTTGTTTGTGATGTATGAGTAGGCATTCTTGCGGGATCAGTCAAAGCGAGGCGAGAACAATTTCAAACGTGCATTTGCAGCCCTTATGGACACACTTGCCTCAAACCTCACAGGTTTGAAGGGAACTGATCGCGTGACTCAGCTTCTATTTATACGACTGACACATTAGCCAATTAAGAGATTATTTTTTAATGTAATCCATTTTCTCCTCACACGAAGTGCTGCTTATGTATTAAGTTTCACTCATATTAGGAACCAACAAGTGCTTTCACTTAGTGTTTATTATCCAGGCTTTTACAAAATTACTAAAGCGATCCAGGCAGTCACCTTCTGCCATATTGGTTCTATTACAGTAGGAGACATTTTTGTCTCGCGAAGTTTTCTAGGCATCAGTTGTAGATATGACTAACTATGGCTTTTTTATTATATATATTATTAATATTAATATTAACATAATGTATTAATACACTATAAATAATAATTAATATTATTATATAGTGTCTTGCCATATAGTAAAAGTAAAAATGCCCCACATTGTCCATAGTGGATTATATTACAATACGGTTTCTCATCAAGTTTACAAGGTTGTGCTTTTTTGTCAGAATTGTATAAATATTTTTTACAATTTATGGTAGGATGACTTTAGCTAGGCTTTATAAACACGTAATCGGCACATTAGCAGCTATATATCTAAGATTCTGTGTAGGAATCGAATTCATAATGTCTACCTTAACGAGTACTTGGTATACCAAGATCACCGATCATGCCAAATTTCATATGTGTACCTCTAAAATGCACAGTTCTGGACATGACCTCTCCAGCCAAGATGTTTGTGTGAACTCTTAGTTTGCTCTTTGTCAGAATGGCTCAGACTGGTGTGCTAATTGTGGTTGGGAAACTTCATTTTAGTGCTAGAAATAAAGAAACTTATACGTAATTTTGCTTTCATGTTGTGTGAGCTTATTTTTTATACCTCTTAATGACAGTCTGCTACAGGAACGTTTTTTAAACCATATTCAACCTTTAGGTCCGGTAGCCACTGTAGGCAGGTTCGCTAATATTTTTGTGCCCGAGTGTGTTTTTTGTGCCTGAGTGTATGTATAGACATCTCTTGAACGAGAGATGCACATACTGCTGATTTGCTTATTTTTGTACGTTGTGGATATTATACATGACACTTTTTCTCCCCAATTTGGCTCGTAATTTTGAGTTGGCCTTTCAGTCGAATGGCTGGCCTTTCAGTGTGTGCATTAGTGGTTTTGGGAGGGTTTACGTGGACAAAGAGTTAATGAGAAGCCTGCTGATTATACCTGCTTCATTTTTAACTAGTTATACGTATGCTTTTGCAAGCACCGTTGTGAGTTGGCAGTGAATGACAGTCCGTCTTGATTTTAAACGTCCATTGCATGTGGGATTTTTTTTTGCCTTATTACAAGTGATAATGCAGTCTATTCTGTGAGGCGTTTGGACTGAACCAATGGTAAGTATTTGTGCTATATTATGGGAGGTTTTTAGACAGTACCAAAGCAAAGTACTATTACTGGTCGAGCTTGCTTCCGATTCTATTTCCTTAGGCGTTGGACTTTTGCCATAGCATGGGAATAATGCACCGTGACGTTAAACCTCACAATGTAATGATCGACCATGAAGGTCGGAAGGTGAGTTGCTTGCTTCACTTAGTATCACGATACGTTCCTGGTAGTCCTGTGGATTCAATGGACAAAGAAGCATGTGTCCTCTGGTTATACACTCAAAAGCAATTATTAAGTCAATATAACGTTGCACCTCCCTTATTTGCAATGACCTGTCGGGCCCGCCCATGCTTGGAGTTGAGCAAACGCTTGCAAACATCGGTCGTTATGCTACCCCCGGCTCGTTGCGAGTGTTCAAAAAGTGCATCGATGGATCTGATAAGGACGGCCAATTGCCTTAACCGTCGCTCGATCTCATCCCCCAAATGCTTGATTGGGTTAAGGAGACTGACTCGACCCATCCTTAACCAACTGTCACAGGAGCGTAGCTGATCTTGAAAACATTGGTTAACAAAATGCTTAGCTTTGGTGGCAATGTGTATTGAGTGGCAGTCGTATAATCCAGTCCAAGTGGGATTGCACTCGGGAGCCTGACGTTCTAAAAAAAAAAAAAACAGGTCTAAATAAACATCTTGGGTCATGATCCCTGGTATGCAGTGCAAGGCTCCCCATACCGCAACACATTTTACCTCCAATTTGACAGTTGGCTGCAGGTATTTGGTTGAATAGACTTTGTTAGGTCGCCGACGTACGTAAAACATTCTCCTGCAATTCGAAAAGAGCATACATTTTTGTACTGCTGCATTTTTGTACATTTTGGCACTGCTCTGCAGTGGTTCAGGTCCTATCTCAGTGGGAGACTCCAGAGTATTGGCGTGAATGGACAAAGATCATCTGAAGTACCCCTGAAATATGGAGTACCTCAGGGCTCAGTGCTAGGTCCGATTCTTTTCACGGTTTATACTCTCCTTCTTGCTGATGTGATTGCCAAGCACAATCTAGGCTTTCACTTCTATGCGGATGACACTCAGTTGTACCTTTGCTTTGATCCCTCCCAGCCTTCGACCACCTCAAATTCTCTCAACTCACTTGCTGAATGCATTGATGACATCCGCACATGGATGGCAGCAAATTTTCTAAAACTAAACTATGATACTAGTTTTGGGCAAACCCAGTGTGATTCAGAGATTGGAAAGGCTGACTCTCAAAATTGGCTCTGCCAGCATATCTCCTGTCGAATCAGCTCGAAATCTAGGTGTCATATTCCAAAGCGACCTCTCATTAGACGACCACATCAGCTCCACAGTCAAATCTGCCTATTTTCAGCTTCATAACATTGCTAAAATTCGGGCTTGTTTAGATAAGAATACCACGTCCAAGTTGGTCCATGCATTCGTGACATCCCGTCTCGACTTCTGCAACTCACTGCTTACTGGCCTACCAGCATGTGCGATCAGGCGATTGCAGCTGGTGCAAAACTCCGCAGCTAGGCTTGTCTGTCGTGAGCGTCGCAGTTGCCACATTACTCCACTTCTCGCCGACCTGCACTGGTTACCAGTCAAGCAACGGATTGACTTCAAGGTTTTGTCGCTCACTTTTAGGTCTCTTCATTCTATGGCCCCAGCCTATCTTTCAGAGATACTACCCCATCAGGCAAAGCATCGTACCACTCGCTTTTCGGAATCCAACAGTCTAGAAATACCTCGTACAAACCTTAAATCCTTTGGAGACCGTGCATTTAGTTCGTATGCTCTCAAAGCCTGGAACTCCCTCCCGACCTGCGTCAGAACATCCCCTGACCTGACCACATTTAAAAGGAACTTTAAAACACCTATTTAGGACAGCATTTAGTGGGTCCCTGTGATTCGTCCTTGATGTGCTTATGCGTGCTGACACTGTGCATGCTGCCACTAACCACATTTGCATGCCGACCCTGTGCATGTCACCCCTAACCATATTATTCATTTTGTTTGTTTTTCAAGCATGATTTTACTTACCATTCAATTGCATTTCCCTTTGCAGCAAATGTAAAGCGCCTAGAGAGAGATTAAGTTCTCTGAGGGCACTTTATAAAGTGCATTATTATTATTATTATTATTATTATTATTATTACATTTTCACTTTTATCACTCCATACAACTCTTCCCCAGCACTCAGCAGTCCCGTGGATCCAAGCCTTGGTCTACTGTAAACGGCTTACTATATACTTCGTAGAGAATAGTGGTTCTTTTGGTATTTCCTATTTCATCTTTTTGACTCGAGAATGCAGAGCAACCTCTTTTAATCACCTTCTGACTTCGTCACGGCCAACTCGCTTCTCCGACGATGCGTTAAGGCTTTGAACACGAGGAAAACGGTCCTTTAACGCCTCAATCTTTAGGATGGTGTTTTCCTGCGTAGTGGTAGCTCGGTGCCGGTCCGACCAAGAGGCATTTTCAAGACTTCCAGTCTTTTCTACCTTCCTGACGTTGTATGCAACATTACTCTTCGATATGGTTAGAGTAGTAGCAGTTTGACCGTAGAGTGTCCAGCCTCGTAGAATGCTGCAGTTGTACTCTTCACGGAGCCTGGCAATTCGGTGACTGATTGTATGGCTGATAGGCTTAAAAAATCATGCTCAATAGGTTGGCTTTACAATTCTGGCTCGTATACCATCATGAGCTTATACAGAGGTCGTTGGCCAGTGCTCATGTATGGGCAAAGTCCTCAATGCTTAAAGGAATTAACAAGTTTTTTAGCTAACTTTAGGCCAATATTGTCCCAATCTTGTATCATTATCGTTGCAATTCGCACTTAGGTGTTCATTAATTAGCAGGCACAACCTTCAAAAAGAATTTTTGTAGGAGTGTAGCTAGTATATCCTTTGAAACACTCAGTGTACTGTAAAGTGTATGCAGTTTTGCTGTGGCAGTTGTGAGTAGTTTATGCAAGTAAATGGATCCGTGCATCTTGGACTAGCGCAATCAACTCAGCAAGGCCCTAGGAATATCTTTTATGCTGTGTTATATGTGTCGTGTTTTGAGGCTCCTGTTATGCAGGCCTGGTCTAATCGATCATGATTTTTAATTGTATATAATGCATTCATATAATTTTAAATTTGATACAAGGGCTGCTTAATTTGTCGAACGTCATTCACTTTTATCTTGGCCGTCATGCTGCTTGAAGTCTTAAAATTTGCAGTATTTGCAAAGTGTGACTTTCACTGGTAATTGTTTGGCCATTGTTTGCAGCTGAGACTGATTGACTGGGGTCTAGCCGAATTCTACCACCCAGGACAAGAGTACAATGTCCGAGTAGCATCGAGGTACTTCAAAGGACCAGAGCTCTTGCTTGATTACCAGGTATTTGAGTGTGTTGTTTGTCGTGCTTGTTAGTAGGCATACGGTTATCTGGCGACCATGACGATCCAGTAGTAATTGCCAAGTAGCTAGAATTGCACCTAACGAGCAGTATGTAGTTTTCTATCAAGCCACCACATGCATGTTCGAAAAGGCGACTTATGAGCCTATTTGAACCCTCGTCCTTGTTGGGGATGTGGGTAAACTATAAATAAATCCTAGATCAAATTTGCTTGCATTAGTTATCTTATACTGCCAATGCCTACGAAGACCACACTCGGTTGTAGATGTACGACTATTCTTTGGACATGTGGAGCCTTGGCTGCATGTTTGCCAGCATGATATTCAGAAAGGAGCCCTTTTTTCATGGCCATGACAACTATGATCAGCTAGTACGAATAGCTAAGGTACTTGGTACCGAGGAGCTATTTGAATACATCGACAAATATAGTATGGATCTTGATCCCCGTTTCAATGACATTCTTGGAAGGTATGCTTGCTTTCAAATAAATGTCATTCTTAAAGTAAGTCTGATTTTGGTGTTTGTAATCTGCAGTGGGTTGTGATTGCTATTGTAGACATTCAAGGAAGCGTTGGGAGAGGTTTGTGCATTGTGAAAACCAGCACCTTGTAACTCCCGAGGCTCTCGACTTCCTCGACAAATTGCTGCGGTACGACCACTTAGAGAGGCTTACAGCCAAGGAAGCTATGGACCATCCCTATTTCTGTAAGTGTGCTGAGAATGAGATTTTGATACCTTAAAGACTTGTGCACATTTTTCTGAGCAATTGGTGTTTGGCTAGCAAGACGTTGAATGCACGGCATTTATGTACTGATATATTAATTTTGATTTTCTAGAGAAACAGTGTTCAACTGCTGTTCTGACATTTCCTATGAAAATGTTTAGCTTTAAAAACTCATTCTGCAAGATCACATGGTTTAACACGTTTAACTTGGGGTATGTGTGGCACTCCACAAATTGGTAATGTCTTACAACCCACTTGGCGATTTTCTTGACGTTTCACTGTGCTTGTCTGTGTGCAGTCTAGTTCTTAATCATGTGAGCACTCATCGTGATATACTGCCTGGTTTCCCGAGGTTATTCTTGTAAGGCATGTCGTAGCTGGCTTGTTCTTCAGGCGTTTAATCAAGTTTTGCATCGAAGCAACCCCCTTCTGTTTTTGCTGAGACCGAGCTCTCCAGTGATGGCATATACATTTCGGTATCCTACACAAGGTGGTTTCTTCAGCCTGGCCTGAGACAGATTGTATGTTGCCCTGTCGAGCAAAGGGTTAAGGTGTTATCTTGTAGATTGGCTGCTCATGCCTTGCAATGTAAGTCTGATTTGGGTTAATTTCCAGGCTTGTAGGGTCAGACATTATAACAGTAACTGCCTAGTCTGTAGACTCGTGAAGAATAGCAATGCCATCGATCCCCATTTACACCAAGCATTACGTTTTCCTTATCTCCTAAATACCATTGAATGCGAGTGGTGAAGCTTGTATTCGAAATATCTTCAGCATCCTTGACTTTGATCCTTGATTTTGAGTTTAATATGAGATATTTTAGTGCTAATCATGTCACATGTGTTCTTCCAATTCTGGGCTGTTAACATGCAACTTCTACCTGATATCTGCCTTGCACATGTTGCTCCTTATGTTAGAAAAACGCTGTTTTACATTAAATCCAAAGATTTATCGGGATCAGTTGATTTTCTGGGTTATGTATACCTGTGAGTTCAGTTACGTGACTTACTCGTACACCAATTTGACCTAAGATGGCTGCTATCTCTTAACTGTACTTGTAGTCCCCGTTGTCAAAGATCAAAGCAAGAATATTGCTAATCTGTCGTCGGCCGTACAGCAAACCCAGACGGCACTGGCCACAAGTGGAAGTAACATGGGAACGTCGGCGCTTTTAGCCGAACGTTCTTAGCCACGACGGAGTTTGCATCCCAGGCACAGCAGCGGTGGACTTCAGCTGAGGCAGCCTGGATGTAGTGCAAACTACTGCAGCAATGCATTTAAGCAGCATTGTCGCCTGTGGGCATTTTGCTGCAGATGTGTCGACGGGGCTAAGTTTTCTTATTATGCAACCCCTGTGATGTTGCATTAGCATCCAGCTGCAATAATATTGCTGGTAGACACTTTGTCGGAGCTCACTAAACCGACTTCCTTGTTCATTAAATCACTGGTTATTTGTCAGGCAGTGTCTACAAGCAAGCTTCTCGGCAGTAACTATCCCACTGTAGTTACGCGTCGGCCTAGCATCGTTGCTTTCATGTAGCATTGCACCATCAGTTCCACGTTAAAAGACATTTAAGTACTGGTAAACAGCTATGATATATTCATCACCGTAGTAATTAGATCGCTAGCAGTGTCGTATTTAAGTTGTGAGCACGTCTTCCCTTGTCTTAAAATTGTTAAGAAGCCTCATGCTATGACCCATCGCACCAATTCTCTAAGCAGAATCCAGCTCCAACATGGGATTGCTTCTGCCGCATACTACTAGGGTCCACATGGCAAACAAAATTGCAAAAAAAACATTGGCATATCTGTTCTTGGTCGGTGATACTAAACAATTGCTTTAATGATATATACCTACAGCAAAGCACTAAGCTGTTAAAAGTTGGTAGCACCGACCTCAGCTGGAAATGCTTCGCTGTGAAGTGAGTGTTCATAGATTCGGCTTCGGAGCAGCTGACAAAAGCCTAATGAGGAAGGCTCCTTCAGTGGAAGCCTTTCCACCTATGGTATTTGTTATAGACATCGAAGTCAGCCCTATCATAGCTTGGGTAGATGTTGATGCTAACACCCTTACCGAACACCGTGAGCCCTGATGGCCCACTAGGTAATGCGGTTGCCTTTCACGACCTCGTGACTGAGATCGTGGGTTCGAATCCTGTAGTGGGGGATCCTGTATCGCTGCTGCAATCGGTGGTGGTACCCGTAAAAAAAAATCTTAGCTGATTAAACAGCCTCTTTTTGTATAGCGACAGAAGAGCCTTTACGGCTATCACCACTTCTTGCAGTGGCGATAAAGAATCGCCCACAGCAGGAAACGAACCCACGACCTCGGGACCGAGGTCGTGAAAGCAACCGCCTTACCTAGTGTGCCACCCGTAAAGGCCTTCCTGCCGCTATACAAAAGAGGCCGGTAAGTCGCTAGCTAGTATATGTATGTAGTATATATATATATATATATATATATATATATATATATATATATATATATATAGTAAGCTGTAGTCGTATGCATACTGTTTTGAGGCTTGAGCTTTGTTCACTGCGGTTTCAGACACGAAAGCTCTGCAGAAACTTCACCCAAGCTCTATATATACCTGTATTGTGTTCCGGAGAGTTCTCCGAAAGCCTTAGCAATCGTCGCATAGCAACGTGTATAGGGCTGTCAATAGCAAGTCATTTACCATAGCCTCCGGATTCCGATCGGTCGAGGTAACTTTTCTACATTCCAAACTCACCGCTAGTCTGGTCTTGGAAGTGTATGAACCCTAGACTGAAGTATGAATTTAAGAAGTGCTCTAGCCAAAATAATATCTACTTGTGTTAACTCTAAACAAGACCATATTAGCAGGAAAGGCTCATGTGTTTATTACAGTATAGTAGCATTATGATTCAGCATTATGCAACACAGTAATTATTTGGCAACTAATTCGTCGTAACGGTGGGCCCTAAGCACATTAGAAGAAGGAAATTAGGATAATTAATAAAATAAACTAGACGGGGTTGTGCACAACCAGCATTGTCGTACGAACTGAACAAAAGAAAATTCGACATGTAGCCTCTGACGTGCCTATAGATAATAGGCTCCTGAAGACTTTCGCGTTTGAATATCACTATAAACGTCATGGGGGAGGGGCCGCCTCGCCCAGGCCCCCCTTTGGGCTGACCTGAAGAGGGTGCCGGGCGGCCGCCATCCAGAATGCACCTGCCCCTTCAGCCATCCTTTGGAGGACGGCTTCCCTCATTGGTCCAAACTTGAACGAAGAGACCGAGTAAGCTATTTGTTATTCGCAAATCCGGAGTCATGCAAAGATCTGTATCCTCAAAAGTTGGCTAATCCAGCATCTTCCGATTGCCTTCCAAGGAATGTGGGTGTGCTGTTCCAAGTGACAGCACTGCAAATACTGCCTACATTCAGCTAAAGAGAATTATCAAAGAGAGCTCTAATAATTGCCATCACCTTACTGGTAGCGAAGCTGAAATACAGAATATGCACACAAAAGTTCTCCGGTGACCAACTACTCGAGAGCCTACAAAAAGGAACTAGTCGGCTCCCGGTTTTTAAGTTGTGACGTGAAAAAAGGCTGTGCGGCATAATACTTCCGGTTTAAAGAACCACGGTCAAGGCTTGGCCTTCTGGCAAATTCCTGGCTGTGAATAAGCAACCCAGTTAAGGATTCGAAGAAGAATCTGCTCCTGCTTGTCTTCAAGATTCACCACAGGTGATGTAATGTCTGCACCCTTGTCAGGAGTGTCCCAGGGTTTAAAACTGCTGGATCTCACCAATGTGGCTACCTTCGTCGAGAAGTTGAACAATTTTATTCAGTTGCTTATGGAATGCGGACTTAATTCCCGTACTTCTCAGCGGTATCGATTCATTAGCTTGATCTGGCATGTGTTTACAGCTAGTTCGCCAACACTTCTAGCTAGTTCGCCAACACCTCCAACACCAAACCCTTTTTCTTCAATTAGTAGGTTTCAGCCACTATACTTTCCAAAGTTTGCTGGTTTAGCAACAGTTCGACATAATGCCACCTCTTCTTTTGCGTCACAATTTTTAAAAACATTAGGAACATTTTCAAATTCTCATCGGATGACTTTAGTGTAGCGATTAAAGCCAGCAGAACAAGTTTGCCACAAATGTACCACACCTAAGTTCTTTTTGGTTCTCTTTGGTGGGCACTATAAGCTCAGTCCCAGATCCATTTTTCCATGTTTTACACGATAAAGAGTATTAAAAGCAATTCAAACCGGCCGTTGTTGGATCCCAACTTAAAAAGTCCGCATTGGATTCGGCTGTTGTCGCTAATAGCCCAGTCTTCCCGTTTTCTGTTTTCGTATATTCCGGCCACATCGAGACAATTTTGGCCGGAATCAAGCAAAAACTTTGAACTGAAACCCCTCCCATCCGTCTGAGTAATCGCATCCTTGGTAGTAATAATGTCGAGCACGGTGCCTTAGTCTTCCTGGTTGATCTGTCCGCATGTGCCGGCGCCATTTATTTTAAGAATACCTAAGCTTCTTTTAGTTATTGCTGAGCTGCGGCTGCAAGGCCAACGGCTGTGTCAAGTCTCAAGCTTGCATCGAAAAGCAACCTTTGATGAGTTGGTCGCAGCTAAGTCTACACATTTTGGTTGATTGTCAATAGCATTCTTACGATAGGCCAAAACCGTTCAGTTCACTGCAGTGACCTTAGTTGGGACGGATAGTCACGGACAGGCTCACAAGCCACTGACGCTGGCACTGGAATGTGTAGGCTTCTACGAGTTTTTGTGGCGCCAGTGAGAGGTATGCACGCAAAAATGGCAAGAATCACAGAGAGGTCGCGGCGGCATACTCGTGCTCAGCTTCACGAGTCAGGCTATGGAGAAGCTCGCGTGTCGTCTTGGGACCTGCACAACTTAAGAAAGTTGTCTTCGGTCGTCATTCGGATTTTTATCCACCACCGTACATATGCCGACTCACTCGGCATATTGATCGAATGGCTCGGTAGGCTCGCCGTACGCCCTGAATCGTGAGGTTTATTCTAAGGTCGCTAACTCGGTCACTCGCCATCCGCTCTGTAAATAAAATGATAGCCTAACCGATCGAAATTGCCGCCTATTTAGTCTATATGCAGAAAGACAAAAACAGCCGATGCCGCTTGCCTTCCTTCCATCGAACAGTAGACGGCCAGGCAGATGGACGATTTATTTATTTGCCAGTTGGCATACGAGGCCTCATGTTGTGTGGCCGAGGAAGAGCTCGCATAGATAGCTGCAAGTTACAGAGCACGGCGGGCGACCACCGTGGAAGGCGTGCATGCCGCCCAAGCGTCCGAATATGACAGTGACTACGAGATTATGGGGGATTCCTGAGTGACAAAGGTTAAGAATCTGAATCGTCGTAAGCTATGGTTTAGACCGTACGAAAAAACCAAAGTAACGAGATGGCAAGTTCAGTTGCACTCTGGACTTCGAACTAGTGAGTTGGACTTGGTGTACTCCCATACTTCTCTGGCGATGAAATAGAGCTATCTATCTATCTATCGCTCCAGCCTATCTCTCCGACATACTCCCCCATCAGGCCAAACATCGTATCACCCGCTTTTTGTAATCCAACAGTCTAGAAATACCTCGTACAAACCTTAAATCCTTTGGAGACCGTGCATTTAGTTCGTATGCTCCCAAAGCCTGGAACTCCCTCCCGACCTGCGTCAGAACATCCCCTGACCTGACCACATTTAAAAGGAACTTAAAAACACACCCATCGAGGACAGTATTTAGTGGGTCCCTGTGATTCGTCCTTGATGTGCTTATGCGTGCTGACACTGTGCATGCTGCCACTAACCACATTTGCATGCCGACCCTGTGCATGTCACCCCTAACCATGTTATTCATTTTGTTTGTTTTTTAAGCATGATTTTACTTACCATTCAATTGCATTTCCCTTTGCAGCAAATGTAAAGCGCCTAGAAAGAGATTAAGTTCTCTGAGGGCGCTTTATCAAGTACATTATTTTTATTATTATAAAGAATGAAGTGACCTAAAAGTGAGCGACAAAACCTTGAGGTCAATCCGTTGCTTGACTGGTAGCCAGTGCAGGTCGGCGAGAAGTGGTGTGATGTGGCAACTGCGATGCTCGCGACAGACAAGCCTAGCTGTTGAGTTTTGCACCAGCTATAATCGCCCGATTGCACATGCCAGTACAGCAACAGTACACAGTACACAGGCCAGCAAGCAGTGAGTTACAGAAGTCAAGACGGGATGTCACAAATGCATGGACTAATTTAGACGTGGTATCCTTATCTAAACAAGCCCGAATTTTAGCAACGTTATGTAGCTGAAAGTAGGCAGACTTGACTGTGGAGCTGTGGAGCAAGCGGTTGTGATAGACGTCAAGGCTCTTCTACCGCTATGCAAATGAAACTTGTTAATCGGCAAATATTTTATTTATTTATTTTATAGATCTCCTGGTGCCCGCCTTTAATGAGTGAGGGCAAGATCATTGTATCTGTTGGCCGAGGTCGTGGGGTTGAGCCCCGCGGCACATGTGAAGCGCCTGGATAGAGATTGAGTTTTCTTAGGGCGCTATATACATAAATAATATTTTTAGATATTCTTAATTTATGTGCGATCTGCTATCATCGGTGCGCATGCATGAATCGAGGCAGCACCTTCGACTCGCTAGTCTCGCTTCGATACGTCAGGTTCAATTGCACGTGTCTCGCCTCGACAGTACTACCACCGTTACGAGCACCGTGTTTCTGGCAAATGACTTATATTCAGAAGCCGTCTCTTTTCTGAGTAGGACTAAATACATGTGTGCATACCTGCATATGTGTGTGCGCGTGTGTGCGTGCGTGCGTTCGTTCGCGCGCGCGTGCGTGTGTGCCTGTGTGTGTGTGTGTGTGTGTGTGTGTGTGTGTGTGTGTGTGTGTACTAACCCCCGGGTGCCGATTCTCTTGGTTTGGTAGTTAAAACCTCACCAATGTAGATGTTTAATGAAGATGGAGGAAGAAATGAACCATCGTTGAGAATTTCGGGGCGATCGGTCTTTCCTCATAGAGACACCACGCTGGTCAGAGAGCTAGGTCTCGACAGAGCGTGATAATAATAGTAATAATACATTTGATATAACGCCCGCCGAGAAATCAATCTCTTTCTAGGCAGCCTGATATTTGATTATTCGGGTGCGCTTCACCAGTAACCTGTCTCGTCAAGACTATATCATAGGTAGAGGCCAGGTATATAGACACTTCTCCAGTCTGTAGGCACATCTGCAAACCTAATTGGATGCTCGATTTGAGGATCAAGGTTTGATCGCAGCAGCTGCGACCAGCGTGGAATCCTACTTGCTCTCCTGAGATAAATCTCGTGACCGGTTGTGCTTAGCGTTGTAGGAGGACAATTTCCATAGGTTTCTTCAAATGTAGATAATAAGGAGATTAGCCAATAACAGGCAGCATCCTGCTTTTGGAGCCCAGGTGCTTGAAAAATTTGCAGGAGGTATTGTGCACTCCAACAGCATTACCACACTTTCATAAGGTTACAGCCTGTTTGACGATATTCATCGGAGTAGGGCCGTGCAAGCGCACATATCTTAAAAAGGTATTAATATCATTAGGTAATAGGTATAACAACAAAATGTTATTCTTGTTGTTTATTGAGCATGCTAACCATTCGATCGTGTTTTTTTGCAGCAATTGTAAAGCGCCTAGAAAGAGATTGGGTTCTATGAGGGCGCTTTATCAAGTTTGTTATTATTATTAAAATTAATTTAATGAAAACAGTGTAATGTGGTCATCTCATTTCTGTGTGTGCAGTCTAGCTGGGTTGGTCCAGCGGTTAAGGTGCTCGCCCCGACTAAGGTCTGGCTGAGGTCGTGGGCTCGAGCCCTGAGGCATATGTGAAGCGCCTGAATAGAGATTTAGTTCTCTTCGGGCGCTATACAAATGAATCATATTTGCAGTCTTGCTGTATGCATATTTCTATGAGTGAGACCATTGGTCGGATGAGGCGGAGTCTGTCGTGGGGGTAAATGTTCTGCACACCACGGTGGCGACCAGCGTTCGACGCCTCTCTGCTGGAGCGGTCAAAGTTCAGGCTTTCCACCTCGCTCTTTAGCACATCACCTGATATTTTAAACTCAAGACAGCACCCGGTTAGATTATGCAGACCAACACGAGAAGCGGATATCATCGAGGATGATTGTGGTCGCAGCTGCAATTATAATTTTGCACAAGTGCTCCCATGTACGAAGCGCAGGTCTCACCCTTCCGATATTTCTCTTCCGACATTTCTCTTCTTTCTGATCGACGAGGACTGACAAGTCGCACCAGGGAAGCTGGGGCCAATGCTATACAACTGCTGCTGTCAGTAGCTTCGCATACTGCCAGAAAAGGAAGCTACGAAGGCGAGGATGGCCCAAGAAATAAGAGTGTGCCAGTAATAATAATAATATGTTTGTATAGTGCCCTCAGATGCTTCAAAGAAGTATGACCAAATGATTAGTGGTAACGTTCGCAATGTCACCATGCATAACATTGTTAGGTGTGACATGCACAGGGCCAATAAGTAGATTTTGTTAGTGTCAGCACGCGTTAGCACAAAATGAATCACGAGGACCCACTAAATTATTCCAAAAGTGAAAGATTGCCAGCAACGCCTTCGTTGGCAAACTCAGCTGTTGTGTCCGTCACGTACGGCGAGAAATGAGGGGTCAGGGGTCACCAGCGGCAATCGCTAGCGCTGGGAACCTCCCTGGTTCTGATCGAGAGTTGTGGCCTATAATGTCTTTATAGCTTCCCACGCCCCTTCAAGGAGTCTATAGGAAATGTGCACTCTGACAGTCGCCAGTCGCGGTTACATGCCGGCGACCAGCGGCTTCAGTCCCAGATCTTCGTGTCCTAAAAAGTTAGGCGCACGCCATCGCCGCCAAAGAAGCTCGAACGAACTGATTCGGCTAAATGCTATACGCCCCCTCTCTCATCACCGTGCAGTCAAAAGTGCCCGATCATTGTCCTTGAGAATGTCTCAAGTATGTCAAGGTTAGTGTGTGTGGGCACATCCAGGTTACGCCGGCCCCAGATGTGGATTGCTCAACAAGCATTATGAACCTAGCGCGTGGTTGCAAAATCCCTGGGTGCAGTATTTTATCTAATTGCTGTGAATGTCAATTAATTATATGCAGCCATTAGTTAATGTCATACGGACAGTCTTTCTTGGATACTGATACCAGTACCATTTTTCGTGAGCGCCGCCCATAATAACTTTGCTTTCTTGGCAGCTGGATTATCTTACTTAGCAATAAGCACCTCAAAGGCATATAATGGAATTAGAGAGACGGAAAGATATATCATGTCACTGAATATTTCGATCCACCAACTCGGAACGCAAAACCAACTCGGAACGCAGAAGCGTCTCGGCTTCGGGATAGCGCATGGTATACATCCGGGTTGCACAGCGGGCCAATCACCTGCATCGGTTCCTCTCCGGCGCCGCCAGCTGTCTAGGCCTTTGTTGCCCGCCCCTCCCTCCCTTTAGAAACTGTTCGGTAATACAACTTGGAGCCCAACCTTGAGAAAACAGGGAATTATATATATATATATATATATATATGTGTGTGTGTGTTAGTTAAAATGCCTTATCAATATCTGTAGAAATTGTGACCGGCGGCTGCTGGCGCTTACTGTACGGTGCTTGTACTACCTTAGCAACAGCGGTTACTATGCAATTGGCGCGCCCTTGGAAACAGCTACACATTTGACTGAGCTCACTTGGAGACTGGTTCCGCAAGCGCGCTAGTGCACTGACATCAGGAGGGGAGAGAGCCCGACGGTTTGGTGCTGCTTTAGGAGCCGTACCCGGGCAGGATGTTCAAGAACACGTTCCAGAGCGGGTTCCTGTCAATATTATACAGTATAGGAAGCAAACCGCTGCAGATTTGGGACAAGAAGGTGAGTCGGACGCAAGCCTCCGCGCCGGCTCGGCGCGGGCTGACCAGCCAAAGGAAGCGGGACGCCGCCGCTGCGCCGCCGCGCCGTTCCGTCGGAGGCGGCTGCACTTCGTCAACCGGTCGTCGAGCTCGTCTGCAACGGCCGGCGTCGCCGCCGGCGCCTCGCCGACGGAGGCGCGGGCTGCCGGTGCAGCTTGCGCTCGAGGGCGCGGGCTATTCTCCCCTCCCGTCGCGCCCTCGCCGGCGCCGGTGTGCCGCTGCAACGCACAGTCTCGTTCAAGAGGCCGTCGCCGCCGTCGTTCGCTCGCTGTATCGAGGCCAGGCTCGCGTCCCGTGAAGGCCGGCTGCTGCGCGCCGCCGCCGCTGCACGTGCTTGGTTTGTGCCAACCGCCTACTTCCCACCCGCTTCTCTCTAAGAGGCGCGAGCCTGCCAAGCCGCCAGCGGCGGTACCGGGCGTTGACGCGCCGCTCTCGCTGTCGCTGCAGGTCAGGAATGGCCACATTAAGCGAATCACGGACAACGACATCCAATCGCTCGTCCTTGAGATCGTGGGCACCAACGTCAGGTGGGCGCGTCGCTAGCGCTCGCGCCCACCGCCGCGCGCGAGACGCTGCGCGCATTAAGCCGGAGATGCGGTCAGCGGAGGCCGGCAGCGGGCTGTACTGACTTTTCCGCTCCTATCGATTGCCGGACTCGCGGGTAGGGGAGGGGGCGGCACGTGCTGCCGAGTCGAGCGGTGCGCGCGCACTCTCTCTCTCTGTGTCTCTCTGTCTCTCGCTCTCTCTGTCTCTCTCTCATTCTCTCTCGTGCGAGCTCTCTCTCTCTCTCTCTCACTTTCTCTCTCTCTGTCTCTCCCTCTCTCTTTGTCTCTCTCTCTCTCTCTCTCTCTTTGTCTCTCTCTCTCTCTCTCTCTCTCTCTCTCTCTCTCTCTCTCTCTCTCTCTCTCTCTCTCTCGGTGTGTCTCTCTCGGTGTGTCTCTCTCACTCTCTCTCTCTCTTCTTGTGAGTGGCTGCTCGCGCGCGTGGATCGCGAGCGACTGCTGAGACGTCGACAGCCGTCGAGCATGCGGACAGCGCGACAAAGAAATGGGTTCGAGGGAGTACAAAGGGTCGATCCAGGGTCACCGCACTCCGCTCCGTCTCCGGGGAGCTTCCTTTTTTGTGCCGTTCGCGTGGTCTTTTTCGGTCCTTTCAGAATAGCTCGCGGCTGGCGCGGCGGGCAAGTGGCGGCGACGGCCAGTGCGATTTCTGCTCATATCGCCCTTGCGATAGGAGGCCGCGTACCGCGCTTGCTCGTGCCGCGTGCAGTGAGAGGGCCTCCTCAGAATTAGTAGGCACTGGCATTTCTACAGAAGGAGGCGTTGCTCTAGAAGACGTGGCGAAGCGATTCCGTTTCTCGCGCCACCGCGCGTATATTTCTCTCGTCTGAGACTAAACCTTTTCCGAGCCACTTCTGAGCCCTACTGGTCAAATCTAGAGAATCTTGTGTGAAAAGAACTAGTTGTGACATAACGACAGATTAAGTGTAGAAGGAAGCGAACTGCAATGGAAGCGTAGAGTCAATGGCGGTAATTTATCTTCATAGGTGCATGAATGCAAATTACGGGACGACAATTAGAGTAGCTGTTTACTAGGGCGTCTGAGATATACCTCTCGAACCACTATTTGGAATTTAGCCTTGCACATACTTGATATTTTGAAACTTAAAACGATCTCGTGCTCGCCGTCACAGTTCAACGGTCGAGCCTCGCCCACATAACATGAGAGACCGACTTTTGTCGAGTGAACGCTTTGTTGAATCCTCGTCGCATTCTGTTTTAGCACCACTTACATCACCTGTCCTGCCGATCCGAAGAAAACCCTGGGCATCAAGCTTCCATTTCTAGTAATGATTATCAAGAACTTGAAGAAGTATTTCACTTTTGAAGTTCAAGTAAGTTACTCGCGAGGAAGACTGCTTGTAAGGAACGCCCGCGCCACGGACGCCGCGGTCAGCGGGACCGGCCGCGTCCGTCCAGGAAGCTCGCGTGCGCTTTAGCTGCGCGTTACGCTTTCGCCTCCCATTCTCTACCCCCCCCACCCCCACCCTGCAGCGCCCGCGATCCTGCCGCGGGTAGGCGGACTTCTGCTCAGACGACGCTACGAGCGGCTGCCGCGGGCGTAGTACGAACTCCTCGGCCGTCGCAGCGGTCGAAGAGGCTTCGGCGGCTGCGGCGGCGGCGGCGGCGGCTTCGCGCGCACGGCTCTGCACGCTTCACGCTGCCCTGCTCCTCGCCAGGTTCTGGACGACAAGAACGTGCGACGACGGTTTCG